>ML269173.1:3674-34195 GCA_005239495.1 Nicotiana undulata
TTTAGGGTGGCTCCCCCCCCCCCCCCCACCCCCCTTTAGAGAGAGAATGTTAGGCAACCTGAAGATCCAGTAGATGGAGCAAAGGGGAGATAAAACCAAGAGAATGTCTTGTTAATGTTTTCAGAATAAGGTGATAGACAGAAATGTTAGCAAGAAAGTAAGAAGAGAGTTAATGAATCATTATGAGTAAGATGTGATACATGGATGACAATGGTAGATAAAAAAAGAGATAACAATATTACAGAGTTCATAAACAAGGAAAGGAAAATACGAGAGGTAACAGGCCTTGAGGCAACAAAATAATATAGGTCATGAAGTCACATCCTCATTTCGAGATATAAGTTCGTGACTCTAACGTAATTACCAGAAGGAAAAGTTAGACCCTGAGAGTAACAGAAATTAGTGTGGATTGGTGAACAAGATAAACTAAACATTAATTAGGGACCGAGTAATTTGATAATGGTTGGCGTCACGAGAATTTCATATTGCGTTCTGGCAATAATAGAATGGACAACAGAAGAAGTTTCATGAGAAATTCAAAGAAGGTCATTCAGGAATACACTTCCCTAAAGTAAGCAATTTGAGCAAAGTTAAGCTTAAGGGACTATGTTTGCCAGTTACACTAAGTGTCACCCTCGCGAGTAAGGAATTTTGTTATCCTTAGTACAAAAGAATTACTGCAAGGAGAGTAAGGGTCATCGATGATGTGAAAAGACGCCAAATATTAAGAGGTAGGACATGTTTAGGCAGATTTTCGTAGCTCCGACTTTTAGTACTCAACTAAAGGGGGAATATGGAATGACATGACATTACGGCAGAATTAAGTGATTCTAGTAATTATGGAATGATGAAGGAAGAATACGGTAAAAACGAAAAAGAAATGAGATTACACTTATTCAGCTCCTATGTATATGCTACAATTCCATAACATGAAGCAAGCAAGATGCCAAGGAGAGGAAGTAAGGGTTCCGGCCCGGGATGTTATTGATAAATAAAGAGCCAGCACAAGATGTAAGTTAAGACAAATAAAATAACCAATGAAGATTACGAGAAATATTGATACGAGAATGGGCCAACGAGTAGTTAGTAACTGGTCAGGAAGATCTCAGTTATGGCTATACAGGAGGTTATAGACGAGTCATCAACTCGTGTAAGATAAACATAGTAGGACCCACCATGGAGAATTCAGCCTCAGAGAATGTAATTATAACACTTGAGATATATCAAACAAGAGGCGTGGTAGTTAAAGGTATTGTATGAGTGTTACGGGGATAAAAGAAAGTGCCACTTGGAAGGCAATCAAAATATCAGTTCAGAAACAACCATACGAGCATAAGGGCGTGGAGATAAGTAACTACGGATAATTATAGGCAAGGAAGGACATCAGAAGGTCTGTAGATTATACGATGTAATAAGCTCGCATCTTTACAAGAGTCAGAGGGTCTTCCATACATACTACGATGAAGGACTAGCTGGGGAAATAAGGAAGAAGGCTTCAACCTTGGTACAACGACCTAAATAGGAAATGGTCGTGTGACAACAGTCTCAAAACAACATTGTATGCACTCTCTAAGAAAGTGACACCTACAGTGGCTAATGAAAATGGAGTAAAATCAGAAGTGATATTCGGGATCATATGAGTTGTATAGAATTTCAATATATATGGGCACTAAGATAAGCTAAGTAAGCACGCAACAAGGGGGAAAAAAGACCAGAAATGTAATGGCTTACGTTAAAGAAATCCAAGAAGGAACGAAGGAATTATTCGATCAATGATCCCGAGTTGGTGACATCATGAACGCACTTAAGAGTTTGGAGTTTTATACCTGCAGCATATACAACCGTAGAAGATTCTGGTGTACGTTAGATGAAAGAATTGAGCCCAGGTCATAAATGAAAGATTAAATTACTAAAGGACTGTATCATGCATATTCCCTAGCGCCCATGAAAGGCTAAACGTAATAACTAATACCATGAACCGCATATCGGGAGGTAGCTTAAGCCTGCGAATGTTTTGAGAAACAAGCCTTCAGTTATAATACCTCAAAGGTTTTGAGAAACAAGCATCATCACAGATCCCCAACAAAAGCACTCAACCAGAAACATAAAGCACCGATTTATGCCCAGAATTACATCAATCAACAAACTCTTTTGACCAACGAGTTATAATACCTCAAAGATCATCAGATTTCAGTAGATTCTTGTGTAAGGGATTAAGAGCAATCTATTTTCACAATTACAAGCATTAAAATAGCAACAAGTATCATCTCTAATACAGGAAAATAACCAAATATCCATTACAAGTTTCCTTTTCTTTTCATACAAGTTTTGTTCTTCAGCTAATCAAAAAGGTGAAACTCTTTACTAGTAGCATAAAAACTGCACGTGAACCAGAACAACAAAATCTATACACCACTGAACTCTCGAGCTAAATCAGACCGATAAACAAGCATAGTCCCATTCAGAATTGCTCATACAATTCAACTCCAGTTTTTCTAACTCTGATATGTAGTGGCACAGAGTTCATAACTATATGGACAATACTAGGCTCTTGACTTCCACAGAGTGCCTGTTCTACAAATTTCGCCCATATGACAATTTTCAGAAGTTCAATTCATCTAATAATCAAAGATTTAAGCTTTTCCTATTGGACTACCTTTTTAACCATTGCTTATATGTTCACTCACAACACACACACAACACACGCATGCACACACATATCTGTGATGATAGGTGATCGGTGTTGGTTTCTCTTGGTAAGTGATGCGTAGAGTTGCTAAGTTGGTTACGTGTTGGAATATTAAATCTCTTGCTCTTATTAGCGAAGGGAAAAATCTAATGCTGCTCATTTGGTCTTTAGTTTTAGAGTCTAAAAAAAACTAAAATTTAGAATACCACAAAGTACTTTGCTGGATTGAGAAAAAACAAAGTGACCTAAGAGGCCGGCACACATATCAGTTCAGCCCATCTAAGACCACCTAAAATAGGTTTTACTCTTTTTTTGTTCACTAAGTAAAAAATTAACTTGTTTCAGTGTATCATCAAACGCCTTGACTGACACCAGAAATAACAGTATATCATAAATATGTATCTATGTAGCTATTTTCAAAAATCAAATAAGGTACAACTGCTGAATGAATATAAAAAATCCAACAAGAAAGAAATCCAAAAAAACAGGAAAAAATCAAAAACTAATTAACAAATACCCAAAGTCCCATTACCAAGCTCAAATGTTTCACCAAACAAAGGGAAAACTAAAAAAGGTCATAGACATACAGATACAGCACATACCACAAAGAAGCTGGAATCAAAATGAAGAAATTTGAATAGAAAACCAGAAAGGAAATAAAATCTGAGAACACAAATGTAAAATCACTAAAATAATGATAATCCCTAACTGCATGTTGAAGATTTTACCTTACAGAATAAAGAATCCTAATAAAAAACACCAAACTTAAATTTATATAAAAATTAATATGGGTTTCCAGTTAAACAAATGCACAAAACTCAGAAAAGTCGATGAGATTAGGGAAAACTCAGCAACTATATGACAGAAATCGGATGTGAAATTTTCCTCCACAAAACTCGATTATGCACATCGATTTTTTCGCTAAAAGAAAAAGGGGGAAATAAGGGATTTGACCACAAACTTGATAATTGATGAGTTTCTTATCTTGATTTGAGGGATTTGGAGTAGATAATCCCTAATTCGAGGGGAAAAATAGGCTTTTAGTAGAAGGGATTTTAGAGAGAGGGAGGAGAGTTTTGAGATAGAGAGAGAAAACGGAATGAAAATACAATCTGGCTTGAGACTTTTGTTTAAGCCTATGCTTTGTATTTTCAATTAAAATATAAGAGGATCAGTAGCGACCCAGATGCTACAATAGGGATTTAGCGGCGACTTTTTAAAGTCGTTACAAATAATATGGAGCCAAAAGTTTAGTTTTAGCGGTACCGAAAATTTCAGCCACATTAGAGGCGACCACAAATAAGTCGCTGCTAAATAATCACCTTTAGTAGCGACTTATAAAGTCGCTGCTAAAGGTGTAACTTCTATAGCAACATTTTTGGTCGCCGCTATATATTGCCGCTAAAAATCCAATTTCTTGTAGTGCATGAAGTGCTTGATTTAACGCCGCGGCACGACGAAGTTGGCCTTCTTTTGAATTTACTCATTTGTCAGGCATGAACCGTCTTTAAGAGCCAATTGGTCTACCACATGTCTTTCTCCATCTGAGCCCAAATAGTGCTTGATGCGTTGGCCATTTACTTTGAAAGTGCGGAGCTCATCCTCAGATGTTAATTCCACAGCGCCAAATGGGGAGACATCTACCACTTTGAATGGACCGGACCATTTTGATTTGAGCTTGCCCGGGAACAATTTGAGTCTTGAGTTGAAGAGCAACACCAAGTCACCAGACTTGAACTCTCTTTTCAAAATCTTTTTGTCATGGACAAATTTCATTCTTTCCTTATACACAGCTGCACTTTCATAAGCGTGGAACCGAAACTCCTCTATTTCATTGAGTTGAGTGAACCTCAAGTTTATAGCTTCAGTCCAGTCCAAGTTCAACTTCTTTAGAGACCACATGGCTTTATGCTCTAGTTCATCAGGTAGATGACAAGCTTTACCGAACACTAACAGGTAGGGAGAAGTACCAATGGGAGTTTTGTACGTTGTGCGGTATGCCCACAATGCGTCATCCATCTTCCTTGACCAGTCGGTCCTGTTTGCATTCACTGTCTTTGCTAGAATGTTCTTGATTTCCCGATTGGAGACTTCTACCTGGACACTTGATTGGGAATGATAAGGAGTGGCTACCTTGTGCTTGACACCGTATTTCTCTAGCAGCCTAGTGAAAGCCTTGTTATTTGAGTGATTGTGGACTGGTTGACCAAGTCAGCCCATTTCATTCAAGTATTGACTACATACTCTTCTTAGAGGTTGGCTCAGATCTACGTGCGGGACATAGTCCATTTGCACGGTGTGCCGGTATCTATTATTTTTGGCTGAGGTCCTCAGTTCACCTCGCATTTTTGTAGAGCCATGCATGGTGAGTTGGGTACCCAGATTTATCTCAGTACAACGTTCCACCCTCAGACGGATGGCCAGTCCGAGCGCACGATTCATATTCTGGAGGATATGCTTCGTGCTTGTGTGATGGATTTTGGAGGATCATGGGATCAGTACTTGCCTCTTGCGGAGTTGGCTTATAATAACAGCTACCAGTCCAGCATTCAGATGGCGCCGTTTGAGGCTTTATATGGTAGACGGTGTAGGTCTCTAGTGGGATGGTTTGAGCCGGTCGAGGCCCAATTGTTGGGTACAGATTTGGTCCGGCATGCCTTGGACAAGGTGAAGGTGATTCTTGATAGACTACACACAACTCAGTCCAGGAAGAAGAGTTATGCAGACCGGAGAGTTCGTGATTTATCAATCATGGTTGGTGATCGGGTGTTTCTTCGGGTATCGCCTATGAAGGCCGTCATGAGATTTGGGAAGAAGGGTAAGCTGAGTCCGAGGTTCATTGGACCTTTTGAGGTGTTACGGCCGATTGGGGAGGTTGCTGATGAGTTGGATTTGCCTCCCAATCTAGCAGGTGTTCATCCGGTATTCCATGTTTCCATGCTCCGGAAGTATCACGGTGATTCGACGCATGTTTTAGATTTCATCTCAATTCAATTGGACAAGGATTTATCCTATGTTGGGGAGCCTGTGGCCATTTTGGACAGGCAGGTCAGAAAGCTCAGGTCGAAGGATATTTCTTTATTCAAGGTACAATGGAGGGGTCATCCGGTCGAGGAGGCGACTTGGGAGACCGAGCAGGACATGCGGAGTCAGTACCCTCACCTATTCACAACTTCAGGTATGTTTCTATACTCGTTCGAGGATGAACGATTTTTCTTAAGAGGAGGAGAATGTAATGACCCGATCGGTCGTTTTGAGAGTTAGCACCCTTATCCCCTAATAACTGTTTCTCCCATGCCTTATTATGTTAATGGAACTCTTCGGAGCGTTGAGCGGTGAAATTCGGAGTGATTTTGGTCATATAGTCCTTTAAGGTGAATTTTCATCTTTAGAAATTGAGCCGTAGCTATAGATGTGTGAAGACAGACCCGAAATGGAATTTTGTCGACTCCGTTAGCTTCGTTGAGCGATTTCGGGGTTAGGAGCGTGTTTGGAATATGTTTTCGAGGTCGGATGTAGATTTAGGCTTGAATTGGCGAAAGTTAGAATTCCAGCGATTTCGGCCGATAGGTGAGATTTTGATATTGGACTCGGAATTGAATTCCGAAAGCGACAACTGGTCCGGAATGTCATGTATGACCTGTGTGCAAAATTTGAGGTCATTCGGATGAGTTTAGACGTGTTTCGGCGTCGAATGAGAATTCTTGAAAATTCCTAAGTTCTTAGGCTTGAATCTATGCATATTTGAGTATTTTGATGTTACGGGACGTGTTTTTAAGGCTCGACCAAGTTCGAATAAGATATTTGGTTTAGTTTGTAGGTTTGGTTGAGGTCCCGAGGCCCTCGGATAATTTTCAGATGCTCAACGGAGTGGTTTTGGATTTAATAAAACACCAAAAAATTTTGTTGTTGGTTTCCTTCTATGCGTTCGCGTAGAGGTCACCGCGTTCGCATAGAATTGTTTTGGCGCTTCAGTGATTTTTTCTTCGCACCCGCGGTAAACTGGACGCGAACGCATAGGTTGTCAAGGCAGCTCTTCGCGAACGCACTGAGTTTTTCGCGTTCGCATAGGTTTAGAGGGGGGTCCAAGGGGTCAGGGCCAGTTACTCATCGCGTTCGCAGGTAGGGGACCGCGTTCACGTAGTGTCCGTGGGCCTGTTCTCCCCGTTCGCGAAGGCCAATTCTGGGCCCAGTGATTTTTACTCCTCGCGTTCGCGGTGGCTCATCCGCGAATGCATAGAACAAATATCTGGGCAGACTATTTAATACCCAGTTCGAAGGTTTAAGCCTATTTTCACCATTTTTGAATTGTGGAGGCTCGGGAGAGGCGATGTTTGAGGGACTTTTCACCTGGGTATTCTTGGTAAGTGATTTCTAACAATCATATGTTAATTTCCATGATTCTAATCCTAAATTCCACCCTTAATTTCGAGAATTTTGAGTAGAAAATTGGGGAAAAAATGAAGAAACTTCTTAGACCAAATTTTGGGTTTTTGATTGAGTATTTGACCTCCGATTTGAGAGATTCTTATATAGTTAGACTCGTGGGTGAATGAGTATTTGGGAAACATAAATTTTACCCGATTCCGAGACGTGGGCCCGAGGGGCATTTTGGTCAAAATTCCTAATTTCGCGTATTAGATTCGAATAAATTAGTTAATTTGATTTCTTGAAATGATATTTACAATATGCAATCGAATCTAATAGATTTGGGCCACCTGGATTTGGATACTCGTGGCAAGAGAGTGGTACAAAGTTGAATTACGCAGTCGAGATAAGCGGCTTGCCTAACTCTGTGTTGGGGATATTTCCCTTAGGCATTTTAACAGATCTTACACTATAAAAACCCCGTGTACGTGAGGTGACAGGTGCGTGCATGGGTTATTTAACTGGATTTCCTTCGTTCTTTCTATGTCATACCTCATTTTCCATTCTATTATTATTGTGATCGTTTTAAACTGAGTAGAAACTTAAGATTTAAATACGTCAACCGATTTTATCTGAATTTTCACTCACTATTACTATTTAAACCTCGATGAAGTATTTCACTCTATATTGCCTACTATTTCATAAACTATTAAATTATGCTGCATCCGGTATGCATCTTGCGTAGCATATTTAAATTGGGACTACAGACCGAGATCCGGGAGCTTTCCCCCTGTACTGCATAACATATTTAAATTGGGACTACGGACTGAGATCCGGGAGCTTTCCCCCTGTACTACATTACATATTTACGTTGGGACTACGGGCGGAGACCCGGTAGCATTCCCCCTGTATTGCATTGCACGATTATCTATTGAGTTATATGTTGTGCTGAGTTGAGGGATACTTTGCATTATTCCTTCTAGCTTTATTTTAAATTTCCGTTAATTATTTCTATTTATTTGCAACTGTTAAATTATAACTGTTCTATTTGCCAACTCAGTAAAGCCTCAATCTGACCTCGTCACTACTTGACTAGGGTTAGGCTTGGCACTTACTGAGTACTGATTGTGGAGTACTTACGCCATTCTGCGCATGTTTTTCCCCATGTGCAGATCCAAGTACCAGTACGCAATACTGAGGTTAGGAGCAGCAGCAATTTTTGGAGACCGTGAGGTATTTCTCCCGCGTCTGCAGAACCTTCTGAGTCCCCTTCCTTATCCTAGTTTAGTCATAGTACTTAGACATAAATACTTTCCAATTTCATTGTATAGAGCTATAGTGTACAACTTGTGACGTTGTTGATATTCCAGGTTTTGGGCAGAGTAAAGTTGTAAATGTCGAGCGGCACAGTTTAATAGTATTGTTTTTACTTTATCCTCTATTATTGTGTTATTTTTACATTTTGATTTCCGCACATCTTAGGCTTACCTAGTCATACAGACTAGGTGCCGTCACGAGACCCTGCGGAGGGAAATTTGGGTCGTGACATCATGTATGGTTGTTTATCTTTTTCACTAAACAATTCTGTTAAGTAGCCCTGTTTCAATAATTGTTCTATTTCACCTTGTAAAAATCTACAATCTGCAGTTTTGTGTCCATGATCCTTATGGAACTCACACCAGAAATCTAGGTTTCTTTTATTTGGGTTTGAACGCATTTCTTTGGGCCATCGAACCTTATCACCCATATTCCTTAGTACTGAAACTAGTTCGGAAATACTTACATTGAAGGTGTGATCCCAAATTTGTGCATTACCTCTAATTCGTTCATCTCGATCCTTTCTGGATCTTGATGAGGATGAGCCTACATCTCTTCTTGATGGTCTATATTTTGACTGAGTGTTTTTGAACCTGGGACAAATTTCTCGTCGCGAGGGTCCCATATAAGGATCGTACCTGTTTTTACCTGATCTCCTGTCTGACTCGAAACGTCTGGAACTGATACGATTGTCGTCTTTTGAACGTGCAGTAGTATCTTCCTCTATACAAAGTTTGGTGCTATACCTGTTATAGACATCATTCCAAGTTGTAGCTGGGAATTATGTCAAGCTTTCCTTGAGTCTTCTCATGGTGTCTGAACTTTTGTCATTTAGATTGCTTGCAAATGCCATGGCTGCCCAATTATCAGGCACCCTTGGTAGTTGCATTCTTTCTCGCTGGAACCTGTCTACAGATTCACGGAGTAGTTTCATGTCTCCTTGCTTTATTTTAAATATATCCTCCATTCTTTTCTCGACTTTTTTCACACCAGAGTGTACTTTTATGAAGGAATATGCAAGCTCAGCAAATGAATCAATAGAGTTTTCAGGGAGAAGAGAATATCAGGTTAATGCTCCTTTGGAAAGTGTTTCTCCAAAATTCTTGACTAAGACCGACTCAATTTCTTGTTTTGTTAAGTTGTTGATTTTCACCCCGGTGGTAAAAGCATTCACGTGGTCGCGTGGGTCAGTTGTTCCATCATAGTTGGGAACATCAGGCATTTTGAATTTCTTGGGTATAGGCAAGGGTGCCACACTTGGTTTCCAAGGTTGTTGAGAATATCTATCAATGTCAATGCCTTTGATAACAGGTGGTACTCCAGGAATTTTCTCGATTCGATCGTTATGTTCCTTCACTTGTTTCTGCAAGGTTAGTAATAAATTTTGTAGTTCAGATTTATTAGTCATACCTGGTCTTGTTTCGAGAGATTCATTAGGAGTATCTTCCCTTGCTGAGTATACCAACCCAGATTGGTGATTTCCACGGTGATGGTATTATTGAGAGGTGGTGTCAGTGATGCAGGTGATGCCGCTGGTAATCCCCTTGCGAATCCTTGCAAATCCTTGCTCACATACTCTGTAACCATTTGCTTCACCTGATCTTGTTCTACTGTTTGATCATTATCATTTTTGTTGTTGTTAGATCTTTCTTGGGATTGTTCTCTTGAACCTCATGGGGATCCAAGAGGTGATGGAGTCCCATTTCGTTGCTAGTTATTATCGTTGGGGTTTGACATAATTCAGCGGACATCGCTTGAAAAGTAAACAAAAATTATTAGATTCCCGGTAACGGAACCAATTTTTTTAATCAAAGAATTAGATCCTTTGACCAAGGCTATTTTTAGAACGAACACGAGCTTCTGATAATCAAGCAAATAATGATAATTACGAATGAGTGAGTGAATAGAAAATAATAAGATGCACGGAAAAGTAAAGTATATTATGTTCGTAGTGCGGATGCCCTTTACAAGTTATATTGTATTCCCTTATATAAGGAATTCCTTAATATAACGTCTACCTCTTGCATTGATCGCTCATTAATGACTAATTATTACATTAATGTAAAATTACTAAGAATAACTGTAATTGTTGCGTGAAGGTTGTGTAACGTGTGGATCATTAATTGAAGATCTCTAAATCTGCCCGTAGCTCTGTCTGGATTCATTCTGGCAATGTCTTTTCCTTGTTTCAATCAGGTTGAGTTTCCCGTAGCTGATTACCTTGTAGGTATATTAAACCGTGCCTCTTTGGCCCGTACCTCTTATAGAAGCCTGTCCAGTTGTCATGTTTTCATTACTCAACGTAATTGGCTGAATCATCAAGTCTTATTACACGTGTGAAGCTCGTTTTTACCAGTACAGTAGTCGTGATCGCATAATGTTGCCTTAATCCGCCCATTTTTTCTTCATCGTGATCGCATATTTTGTCCGCGATCGCATAGCCCTATCAACAATATACTACATGTTCGCATCCTTACATTCGTGATCGCACAGTAGGGAACATGGCTTGAGCCAGATCCTGTTCCTCTATGTGATCGCCAATCGTGCCCTGCGTACGCATATGCCCCCCCTTCTCTTATTCGATCGCAATATATCCTACGCGATCGCACAGTGCTATTTTGACAGTGGCCATTTCTTCTTCTATGCGATCGCAATAATTGGCCCGTGATCGCATTGAACAAAAATACCTAGGCAGAATATAAGATTTCAAAATTGAGGGTTTCGCCATTTTATCGTATTTTGACCTCTAGAGCTCGAATCTTGGCGATTTTTGATAGGGTTCACACAATTTGAATGGGTAAGTATTCTTCAACTATAATTAAACATATTCCATGAATTAGTCCTTGTTTTTATCATATAATTTGTGTTTTGAGTTGGAGAAATTGTAGGTTTTGAAAGAAAATTCCTAAATTAAAAAATCATGATTTGAGGGACAAAAGGATATCGAAATTAGGTAAAACTTGTATGATTGAACTCGTATCAAAATGGGTATTCGGATTTTGTAAAATTTGACGGGTTCCAAGGTACGGGCCCGAGGGTCGACTTTTGGGTCGATTTTTATAATTTTGTAAAGATTGAAACTTTATTATTCGGAATAGTTTCTTATACATTTTATGTGTGTTTTGACGTTGTTTTAGTTAATTCTGAGTTGTCCGGAGGTCTTTTCACCCGAGGAGTCCATTTTAGAGTACCGGGTTGTCGTCTTTGAGGTAAGTATCTTGCCTAACCTTGTGTGGGGAACTATCCCTTAGGATTGAGTCTTTCATGTTGATTGTAGCCTGTATACGCGAGGTGACGAGTGCGTACTCAGACTTATTTGCAAATAGGTTGTCCTTATAGGATTTTAGGTCCTTATATTCTCCGTGTATGAATACTAATTGTGATATTTGAGTTCCTAATTGCTAATTTCGTCTCTTCCTGCTCAAATTAGAAATTTCGTGCTTTGTGTTCCTTTGTTTCTTATTTGATCTTAATTGACTTAAATGAAGACTTTTCCTTTCCTCCCGTTATGTTATATCTTCCTTCATACACTGCCTATTTGACTAAAACTAGTATAGTCTCGCCCTATAATTGTTTATCAGTAATTGAAATATCTATACGTTGGTGTCAAGCATGTTCGTGAGTTGTACATTGTGATTTCTATGATTTTCCCTTAAGTGCTACTTAGGTTTAGTTGATAATCGTCCATGTTGATGGTATTTCCTCGGTGTTGCCTATCACTGAGCATTGTTCAAGCTGAGTTTATTCCGTAAAGCTAATTGTCTAAGTGAGATTGGTTATAGTTGCTTCCCTTGCGAGGATGATTTGGTTTCTTTGGTTGTGAACTTGAATATATAGAATCGTTGCTATATTTTCCTTGTTATCCCCTTGTTATGTTGTTTCTCTTTGTGCTTGGCATTCCCTTCAGTGTCTACTTCTTATGAGTTAGTTTTTACCATTCTTGTGATTCAAGTCTTTGTATTGATTTGTTTATCGCACCTTGCATTCTGTCTTTTGTTGTTTTTGCTCTTGTTGTGGCAATGTATGTTGTTCCTATCGCATTCTGGTTTTTTTCCTCAGTGGCTGCATTGCATATTTAAATTGGGACTACGGACGAGAGTTCGGGAGCTTTCCCCCTGTACTTCATTGCATATTTAAATTGGGACTACGGACGAGATTCCGGGAGCTTTCCCCTAGTACTGCATTGCATATTTAAATTGGGACTACGAACGAGATTTCGGGAGCTTTCCCCCTATACTGAATTGCATATTTAAATTGGGACTACGGATGTATTCTGGGAGCTTTCCCCTGTACTGCAAGACAAATTTTGAGTTACGGACTAAGTTCCGGTAGATTTATCTCGAGGAGATTATGATCGAAAAGTTATATTTCAAAAGTATATTTGAAAAGCATTTATCTTGCAGAAAATGATATTTGAAAGACATTTATTGGGAAAGAACATTTGAAAATCACGTATCTTGAAATAACTATGTATAAAAGATTTCTCGTTCTAAAAATATGTATGTATATATATATATATATATATATATACACACACATTCGGAGAAAGTATGTTTCAAAGAGGATCTTTCTATACTAAAATGATTATATCTTCAATGCTTTCAATATAAACTGTGGTTTAAAAGTTTTCACCAATTTATTGGGTTTATTGGTTAAAGTTTGATGTGGACAAACTGACGCAGTGCTGAGTTACCGGTGTGTTTAATGTCTGGTGGTTTTCCGATTTTGGCTCGTGTTTTTCTGTCCATTTTTCTGGTATTATTATGATGTTCCGTTGATTAGTTTTTGGTAATTCCTTTCACCTTTTATCGCCATGTTGTTAACTATATCGTAAAACCTTTTGATAGATATAATGTCCGGTCTTTCTATATTGATGTATGTTTAATTTATTAGACCAGTGGTGTCTCGACTATTCCTCCACACTACTTCACCGAGGTTAGTCTTGATACTTACTGGGCACCGTTGTGGTGTGCTCATACTATACTTCTGCGCATTTTTGTATGCAGATCCAGGTAATTATTGTTAATAGTTGCGCGAACCATTGACGAGGAGATTCAAGGTAACCTGTTGTTGTGTTCGCAGGATACGGAGTTACATTCTTGTATTTATTATACATACCCTATTGTATTCATTCCGAACAATGGTAATTTAGAGATTTTAGATTAAATTCGTAGAGCTTATGACTTGTATTACCGATTTTGGGAACATTGTAATTATGTCAAGATTTCTCTATAGAGACTGTTAGATTTCTTTTATTACTGTTACTATACACTAAATGTTAGGCTTACCTAGTCCCTAAGATTAGGTGTCATCACGATACCTAACGGAGGGGATTTTGGATCGTGAAAAGTTGGTATCAGAGCTCTAGGTTCATAGGTTCTACGACTCATAAGAGAGTTTAGTAGAGTCTTGCGGATCGGTACGGAGACATATGTACTTATCTTCAAGAGGCAACGAAACTATTAGGACAATTTCACTTCCTTTATTCCTACCGTGCGAGTTCATTGATCTTGAAGTTTGAAGTTATATGTCTATTCTCTCACCGATCGTGAGGACACGAGCTGCAGTTCCTAATGATGTTACCCAAAAGCAAATGTCGCAAAGGTCGGAGACAGAGGCCGACGAGGAGCACGTGCCGCAGTTAAGATCCTACCAGAATAGTCGTTGAGGAGCCGCCAGCAGTTCCAATTGGGGGACATGTACTGGAGGTGCCTATTGCTACCCCGGACTTCAGGAGACCTGAGCACAGATTTTGAATATAATTGGTACATTGACTCAAGCGGGATTGATTCCACGTGTACCGGCTACTTCACATATCAAGGGAGGAGTCCAGACTCCCGCCGTCTACTCCACAACAGCGAGACCATGTTGGTCAGGTTCCCGTTGTCATGGTAGCCAACATGTGGTTTCAGTTCAGCCCGCGGTTAGGGCAGAAGCATCGGAGGAAGAACACCTTGGGCTTGAGAGGTAAATGAAGTACCACCGTCCTATCTTTCAGTGGATTGGTGACAGATAATGCCATGGTTTTCTGGGGAAGCGTCACTATATTCTTCGTACTTTGAGTATTGTGGAGACGAGCGGGATTGCTTTTGTCACGTCTCAGGTTCAGAGTAGTGGGTTGGTCAGTGGCGACATATGAGTTGGGGTAGCCTGGTCGAGTCAGCTTCACTGGCATGGATTCTGGTTTCAGAGATGTTTTGAGGGAGTTGCACTCCAGTCCCTCCGAGATGCACGACGCGCAGAGTGTGAGTATTTGTGTCACGACACTATGTCAGTATTGGAGTACCCTGTCAGATTCAGTAAGTTGACCAGCTATGTACCTCACTTGGTTGCTTCAGTTAGGAGGCGAGTCCGTAGATTCATTGAGGGACTCGGGAGTGATATTCGGTTTAACAGGATGTGGGAGTTATAGTCGTATACCTTGTTTCAGCAGGTAGTGGGGATCGTCGCCGGTTAGAGAGCATGTGGGGCCGAGAGCGAGAGGACAGACGAGATCAGGGAGAGAGTTTAGGGAAGCATGGAGGCCTCGAAGGCTGGAGAAATCTAACGGTCCTTGTTATGGAGGAAAGGTATGGCACGGTAGAGGTTTTTTTTGTGGGTCAGCCAGTTAAGTTGCATTACCATCTTCGCATGGGGTTTTAGGTACTCAAGGGTCTCACAGTACTCGCATTGTTCAGTTTCCACAGCCACGTCGGCAGAGAGGTTGTTTGAGCGTGGATATGTTAGCCACAGGGTGAGAGATTGTTCCAAGATTTAGGCAAGTGTGCTATATAAGGTTATTCATGTGAGTAAAGGGCGCCCAAGAGGGGGAGGCCCGACCATTGATGTGTTTCACATAATATACTAGAGGTCGTTGCGCCAGATATCATCGCCCTGGTATGTTTTGATGTGTTAAAGAGGGGCACCATTTGTATTTCATTATAGTTCTATTGGTCGGGATGAGTTTCCCATTTTTGTTCCTTTAATGATAACTGAGTTTCGTGCTTTGCACTCTAATTTTTCTGCTTTCTCCTGTTGGGAGATTATATGAGTGGTAGCCCGTGTCTATCCTTGTCTTATTCATCATTGAGAGTGGTGAGACTAGAAGTGAGCCCCTGTTGTTCATCATGGTAGGATTAGTGTGATTTTTCCTAAGTATTTTGTTTACGAGCTGTGATTTGATACTCCATCGATATGTTAGTTCAGTGAGCGTTACGATTTTATCAGCTGAGATGAGTAGTGGGGAATTTCAATTTGTATGATATGATTCTGGTATGCGATTTAGAGTCGAGGGCGAGGTTCTCGTGATAGTTGTGATTCGATATGCTTGGACCAAATTGAGTACCGCGGTGAAAATTTTATCAGGATGGGATGCTTGTAATTTGTTTATATGCTTTGCTTCTTCCTAGTTATATTGCTTTTGTAAGTCAGTATTGATAGGGAGTTTTGCCTAGGGGCTTGTTTGATAGTTCATTTATATGTTTCTCTTTTCGTATTCAGTCATTCTCGTTATGTGCTCCTTTAGTTTTAGCTTGCGGGATGTGTGCCAAGTGGTGTTAGTTGTGGCTTGGTGAGTTAGATGTCTTATAATGAGGTCTTCGTGGTTATTGCATCATTATCAGTATTATGGGGCTTGTAAACAGAGATCATTCAGATATGAGGCTAATTGCTAATGCTGAGTTGATTTCGGGAAGCTATTGTGATCAAAAGTGTTACTTGATCCTAGGTGTGATGTGCTATGTCGTGTGGTCGTGCCTTATGGGTATATTCGTGAGTTGATGTAGCGGGTCGAGGCTGATGCCGGATATGAATTTAGAATCGGGTATTTTGGAAATGAGTGGAAGGTAAGAAGTCGAGGTATGAGGCTTACCGGTGGTAATTTGGAGGCTATAGTGCAGTTCTAATTGTGCGATCAGGCTTATGTAGGTTGGGGTGATGTGGGATCAGCCGCGGGTGTGTTTTAGAAGTGTACAATCAGTGATTGGATGAGTTCAAGGTGAATCTTGGCACGTTCGAGGACGAACCTTTGTTTTAAGAGGAGGAGAATGTAACGACCCGACTAGTCGTTCTGAGAATTTAAACTTCGTTCGGTGGCATAAGGTCATGAATAGCTTCACATTGGGTATACCGACCTGTATGCGTGGTTGGATTCAGTTACTAAATAATCCGGAGTCGAATTACGAGGCAAATTTCAATTTTTAAAGTTTACCTGATGGGAGTTGACCGGAGGTTTGACCTTTGCGAAAATGGCATCGGAATGAGTTTTGGTTAATTACAACAGCTTCTCATGATGATTTTGGACTTAGGCGCGCGTTCGGAATTGGTTTTGGAGGTCCGTAATGTAATTTGAGGTAATTTGGCGAAAGTTAGAATTTCGGCGATTTCGGCCGATAGGTGAAAACTTTTTATATCGATATCGGAACGAAATTCTGAAAGCAGATGTAGGTTTGTCGTGTTATTTATGATTTTTTTGCAAACGTTCACGTCATTCCGGGTTCATCTGATAGGTTTCGGCACAAGTTTTGATATCGGAAGATTCTAAAATTCACAAGTTTGATTTTTGGTGTAATTCGTTGATTTGGTGTTGTTTTATGTGATTTGAAACCTAGAGCGAGTCCGTGTTAGTGTATATGACTTGTGTGTATGATTGGACGGGGTCCTGGAGGCCTCGGGTGTGTTCCGGATAGGCTTCGGGTCAAGTTTGCCTCTTTTTTCACTACTGATGTTGTTCTCTAGTTTCCTTCTATGCGATCGCATAATAGTAGTCGCGATCACATAGTGTTGCCTTAATCCGCCCATTTTACCTTCATATAGATCGCAATATGTTCGCGATCGCATAGCCCTATCAACGATATACTTTGCGTTCGCATCCTGACCTTCGCGATAGCACAGTAGAGAACATTGCTTGAGCCATATCCTGTTCCTCTATGCGATCGCCAACCGTGCCCCGCGTTCGTATATGCCCCTCCCCATTCTCTTATGAGATCGCAATATATCTTACGCGATCGCACAATGCGATTTTGATAGTGGTCATTCATCTTCTATGCGATCACAATAATTAGCCCGCAATCGCATTGAACAAAAGTACTTGGGCAGAATATAAGATTTCAAAATCGGGGGTTTCACCATTTTATCATATTTTGACCTCTAGAGCTCGGATCATGGCAATTTTTGATGGGTTGTTTCACACAATTTGAATCGGTAAGTGTTCTTCAACTAGAATTAAACATATTCCTTAAATTAGTCCTTGTTTTTATCATATAATTTGTGTTTTGAGTTGGGAAAACTGTGGGTTTTGAAATAAAATTCCTAAATTATAAAATCATGATTTGAGGGACCAAATGATATCGGAATTAGATAAAACTTGTATGATTGAACTCGTATCGGAATGAGTATCCGAATTTTATAAAATTTGACGGGTTACGAGGTGCGGACCCGGGGGTCGATTTTTATAATTTTGTAAAGATGGAAACTTCATTATTGAGAATAGTTCCTTATACATTTTATGTGTACTTTGAGGTTGTTTTAGTTGATTCTGAGCTGTACGGAGGTCTTTTCACCTGAGGAGTCCATTTTAGAGTACAGGGTTGTCGTCTTTGAGGTAAGTATCTTGCCTAACCTTGTGTGGGGGAGCTATCCCTTAGGATCGAGTCTTCCATGTTGATTGTAGCCTGTATACGCGAGGTGACGAGTGCGTACTCGGACTTATTTGCAAATAGGTTGGCCTTCTAGGATTTTTAGGTCCTTATATTCCCCGTGTATGAATTGTAATTGCGATATCTGAGTTCTGATTACTAGTTTCATCTCTTCCAGCTCAAACTGGAAATTTCTTGCTTTGTGTTCCTTTGTTTCTTGTTTGATCTTAATTGACTTAAATGAAGACTTTGCCTTTCCTACCGTTATGCTATATCCTTCTTCATACACTGCCTATTTGATTAAACCTAGTATAACCTCGCCCTATAATTGTTTAGCAGTAATTGGAATATCTATACGTTGGTGTCAAGCATGCCCGTGAGTTGTACATTGTGATTTTTATGATTTTCCCTTAAGTGCTACTTAGGTTTAGTTGATAATCGTCCAGGTTGATGGTATTTCCTCGGTGTTTGCTATCACTGAGCATTGTTCAAGCTGTGTTTATTCTGTGAAGTTAATTGTCTAAGTGAGATGGTTATAGTTGCTTCCCTTGCCGGGATGATTTGTTTTCTTTGGTTGTGAACTTAAATATATATAATCGTTGCTATATTTGCCTTGTTTTCCCCTCGTTATGTTGTTTCTCTTTGTGCTTGGCATTCCCTTCAGTGGCTACGTATTATGAGTGAGCTTTTACCATTCTTGTGATTCTAGTCATTGTATTGATTTGCTCATCGCACCTTGCATTCTCTCTTTTGTTGCTTTTGCCCCTGTTATGGCATGGTATGTTGTTCCTGTCGCATTCTGGTTGTTTTCCTTAGTGGTTACATTGCATATTTCAATTGGGACTACGGACGAGATTTCGGGAGCTTTCCCCCTGTACTGCATTGGATATTTAAATTGGGATTACGGATGAGATTCCGGGAGCTTTTCCCCTGCACTGCATTGCATATTTAAATTGGGACTACGGATGTATTTCGGGAGCTTTCCCCCTTTACTGCATGACAAATTCTGAGTTAGAGACTGAGTTCCGTTTGATTTATCTTGAGGAGATTATGATCGAAAAGTTATATTTCAAAAGTATATTTGAAAAGCATTTGTCTTGCAGAAAATGATATTTGAAAGTCATTTATTGGGAAAGTATATTTGAAAATCACGTATCTTGAAAGAACAATGTTTTAAAGATTTCTCCTTGAACATATAGAATCAGGATCTTTCTATACTGAAATGATTATATCTTCAAAGCATTCAATATAAACTGCGGTTTAAAAGTTTTCACCAGTTTATTGGGTTTATTGGTTAAAGTGTGATGTGGATAAACTGACGCAGTGTTGTGTTACCGGTGTGTTTATTGTGTGGTGGTTTTCCGATTTTGGCTCGTGTTTATCTTTCCATTCTTCAGGTATTATTATGATGTTCCGTTGATTAGTTTTTGGTAATTCCTTCCCACTTTTATTTCCATGTTGTTAACTATATCGTAAAACCTTTAGATAGTTATTATGTCTGGTATTTTCTATATTGATGCCTGTTTAATTTATTAGACTAGTGGTGTCTCGCTAGTCCTCGTCACTACTTCACTGAGGTTAGTCTTGATACTTATTGGACATCGTTGTGGTGTTCTCATACTACACTTCTACGCATTTTTGTGGGCAGATCCAGGTAATTATTATTAGTAGATGCGCGAACCATTGACGAAGAGACTCAAAGTAACCTGCTATTGTGTTCGCAGGCTTCAGAGTCACCTTCTTGTATTTATTCTACATACCCTGTTGTATTCATTCCGAACAATGGTAATTTAGATATTTTAAACTACATTCATAGAGCTTATGACTTGCATTACCGATTTTGGTAACAGTGTAATTTTGTCAAGATTTTTATATCGAGACTGTTAGATTTCTTTTATTACTATTGTTATACTCTAAATGTTAGGCTTACCTAGTCCCTAAGACTAGCTGCCATCACGATACCTAACATAGGTTATTTTGGGTCATGAAAAGTTTGTATTAGAGCTCTAGGTTCATAGGTGCTATTAGTCATAAACGAGTTTAGTAGAGTCTTGCGGATCGGTACGGAGACGTCTGTACTTATCTTCGAGAGGCTACGGATAGGAAAATTTCACTTCCTTCATTCCTATCGTGCGAGTTCATTGATCTTGAAGTTTGAAGTAATCGTTCCATTCTCTTACCGATTGTTAGGACTCGAGCTGCAGTTCCTGATGATGTTACCCCGAAGAAAATGTCGTAATGGTCGGAGATAGGGGTCGACGAGGAGCACATGTCGTAGTTAAGTTGCCTAACAGAACAACCGTTGAGGAGCCGCCAGCAGTTCCATTTGGGGGACAAGTACTGGAGGTGCCTGTTGCTACCCCGGACCTTCAAGAGACCTGGGCGCAGTTTTTGACTATAAATGGTACATTGACTCAAGCAGGATTGATTACAGGTGCACCAGCTACTTCACAAATCAAGGGAGGAGTCCAAACTCCCACCATCTACACTCCAGAACAGCGACACCGTGTTGGTCAGCTTCTAGTTGTCATGGCAGCCAACATGTGGTTTCAGTTCAGCCCGCGGTTAGGGTAGCAACATCGGAGGAAGAACATCTTGGACTTTAGAGGTACAGGAAGTACCACCCTCCTATCTTTCAGTGGATTGGAGACAGATCATTACAGGGTTTTCTAGGTAAGCGTCACTATATTCTTCATACTGCGGGTATTATGGAGACGAGCAGGATTGGTTTTGTCACGTCTCAGATTTAGAGTAGTAGGTTGGTCAGTGGTGGCGGCATATGAGTTGGAGTTGCCTGACCGAGTTAGCTTCACTGGCATGAATTCCAATTTCAGAGATTTTTTGAGAGAGTTTCACTCCAGTCCCTCCTAGATGCATGACGCACGGAGTTTGAGCATTTGCATCAGGGCACTATGTCAGTATTGGAGTATGTCCTCAAATTCAGTAAGTTGGCCAGTTATGTACCTCACTTGGTTTCTTTAGTTAGGAGGCGAATTCGTAGATTCATTGAGGGACTCAGGCATGATATTCAGTTCAGTAGAATGCAAGAGTTAGAGTTAGATGCCTCGTTTCAGCAGGTAGTAGGGATCGCTCGCCGGTTAGAGAGCATGTGGGGCCGGAAGCGATAAGACAGACGAGATCAGCGAGAGAGTTCATGGAAGGTAGGAGGCCTGGAAGGTTGGAGAAATCTATTGGTCCTTGTTATGGATGCAAGGTGCAGCACGGTAGAGCTTTTTTTTTGTAGGTCAGCTAGTTCAGTAACATTACCATCTTCGCATGGGATTTCAGGTACTCAGGGGTCTCAGAGTACTCACATTGTTCAGTTTCCTCAGCCACGTCGGCAGAGAGATTGTTTGGGCGTGGAGATGTTAGCCACAGGGTGAGAGATTGTTCTAGGATTCAGGCAGGAGTGCTATAGCAGGTTATACAGGTGAGTAGAGGGCGCCAAAGAGGGGGAGGACCGACCCGTTGATATGTTTCATATAGCAAACTAGAAGTCGTTGTGCCAGATATCATCGCCCAGGTATGTTTTGATGTGTTAAAGAGGGAACCATTTGTATTTCATTATAGTTCTGTTGGTCGGGACGAGTTTCCCGTATTTGCTGTTTTAATGATAAGTGAGTGTCGTGCTTTGCACTCTATTTTTCCTGCTTGCTCCTGTTGGGAGATTCTATGAGTGGTAGCCCGTTTCTATCTTTGTCTTATTAATCATTGAGAGTGGTGAGACTAGAAGTGAGTCCATGTTGTTCATCATGGTAGGCTTAGATTTTCCCTAAGTGTTTTGTTTACGAGTTGTGATTTGATACTCCATCGAGATGTGAGTTCAGTGAGCTCTAAGATTTTATCAGCCGATATGAGTTAGTGGGGAATTTAAATTGGTATGATATGATTGCGGTATGCGATTAAGAGTCGAGGGCGAAGTCCTCGTGATAATTGTGATTCGATATGTTTGGACCAGGCTGAGTATCACAGTGGAAATTGTATCAGGATGAGATCCTTGTGATTCGTTCATATGCTCTGCTTCTTCCTTGTTATATTGCTTTTGTAAGTCAGTATTGATAGGGAGTTGTGCCTAGGGGCTTGTTTGATAGTTCTTTTATATGTTTCTCTTTTCGTATTCAGTCATTCTCGTTGTGATCTCCTTTAGTTTTAGCTTGTTGTGTGCAGATGTGTTAGTTGTGGCTTGGTGAGTCGGGTGTCTAATAATGAGGTCTTCGTGGTTATTGCATCATTATCAATATTATGGGTCTTGGAAAAGAGTTCTTTCAGATGTGAGGCTAACTGCCAATGCTGTATTGATTTCGGGCAGCTATTGTGATCAAAAGTGTTATTTGAGCCTAGGGGTGATGTGCTATGTTCTGTGGTCGTGCCTTATGGGTATAGTCGTGAGTTGATGCAGGGGTTTGGGGCTAATGCCGGATATGGATTTAGAATCGGGTATTTTGGAAATGAGTGGAAGGTAAGAAGTCGAGGTATGAAGCTTATCAGTGGTAATAGGGAGGCTAAATGAGGCTATATATATATATACATTCGGAGAAAGTATGTTTCAAAGCTTTCAATTTAAACTGAAATGGGTTTATTGGTTTCAAGGCTTAAAAGTTTTCACCGATTTATTGGGTTTATTGGTTAAAGTCTGATTTGGACAAACTGACGCAGTGCTGAGTTACCAGTGTGTTTATTGTGTGGTGGTTTTTCGATTTTGGCTCGTGTTTTTCTGTCCATTCTTCTGGTATTATTATGTTGTTCCTTTGATTAGTTTTTGTTAATTCCTTCCTCCTTTTATTGTCATGCCGTTAACTATATCTTAAAACCTTTAGATAGATATTATGTCCGGTCTTTTCTATATTGATGCCTGTTTAATTTATTAGACCAGTGGTGTCTCGGCTAGTCCTCATCCCTACTTCACCGAGGTTAGTCTTGATACTTACTGGGCACCGTTGTGGTATGCTCATACTACACTTCTGCACATTTTTGTGTGCAGATCCAGGTAATTATAGTTAGTAGCTGCGTAGACCATTGACGAGGAGACTCAAGGTAACCTGCTGCTACGTTCGAAGACTTCGGAGTCCCCTTCTTGTATTTTTTATTCATACCCTGTTGCATTCATTCCGAACAGTGATAATTTAGATATTTTAGAGTAAATTTGTAGAGCTTATGACTTGAAAAAATGTTTTGGGAGCATTGTAATTCTGTCAAGATTACTCTATCGAGACTATTAGATTTCTTTTATTACTGTTGCTATACTCTAAATGTTAAGCTTACCTAGTCCCTAAGACTAGGTGCCATCACGATACCCAATGGAGGGGATTTTGGGTCGTGACACAATCGCGCACATTTGCTTGCATGTTGCGGTTAGGACAATTTAATATTATTCAAATCTTTCTTTAATTATTTTAATAATTAAAAGCGGATAGATAAAATATGAAAATTCAATAATTTGTCGAAAATTAATTCAAGCCATTTTTAGTCACAAGAGTGACCGCGCTACAATCATGGGTCTCGGGTAATGCATTACAGCTTGTCCCCGTTCAACAGAACTCTTTACCCGGACTTCATTTTTGGAGACCAATAATAAAAGAGTCAACAAAAATTTTGAATAAGGATTCAAATATAAGGTGACTTGGAACACCCAAAAAATTATTTCCAAGTAGCGACTCTGTAAATCAAAGTAATCCATACTCAAATTTATCACTATAATTGGAAAAACTCTTTAACCCACAACCGTCCATCACAGATATCTATTCGGGATAAAAAGAGGTGTGACTGTATTCACCTCTCAATGACGATACGAACCAACTGAGGCCGTCAAAACACGAATTCGGGTTTGTTTGCTCTAAACATTGACCGAAGTCAACTCAAGTGGATTTTAAGGCAAAATTTCATATTTTTCTCGATTTTTAACATAAAAGCTTTTTGGAAAGACGTCCGAATTGCGCACGCAAATCAAAAAAGACTAAAACAAGATATTCAAGGCTTCAAATCATAAAATTAGATTTCAAAATATAAGATGACATATCGGGTCATCATCACAAGTCGTGACACAAAGTATCACAAAACTTAGCTATAGATACGAGCAAAATAAAGTACTATTACAATGTACTAGGATAGATCGTATGTCATTTTTTTGTTTTATATTTTCATAACTACATGCAAAGCTGTTTAAAAAATGCCAGATGACGTACATAATAATTGCACCTCTAAGAAGCACGATGACACCTCTATTACTGACTTAACATTCAACTAATTTAAATAAGATTTTTCCAAGCGTTTATTAAAAATGATGAAGCAAAAGAAATAGTACTAATAGAGAGAGAATACACAAACTGCAAATTTATTTCATTCATCAAGATTAATATACAGTAAGTAGACACATACATATATGATAGAATATAAACGACCAATTTTGGGACATGTTACATCTTAGTCGTCACTTATTCCCTCAAAGTAGGTAAATTAAAAGCAACATAAACACATGTAGAAATGCAGTTCAACTAATCTATTTATTTATTAGGTTCTATTCACTCAGGTTTTCACCTCCCGCAATGATGAATGCAGTTGGAATCACTTGAGCATACTTTGAGGATCCTGGAGGAATGAGGCATTGCATATATCTATCCCCTAAGACAGGATATCCACATGAATCACAAACCCAACCGTCAGAGCAATCACTATTCTGATTGCATGGTCTCTTACAAGTTAGCCAACCATCGTCTTTTAGTCTTGAGAACAATAGATTTCTTTCAACCATTTCCATATTCATATCTAAGGGTAAGTTTCTCAATGCTTTCACTTTCATCTTCGGCGAGCTGATCATCGACGGGTTAACTGCATATTCATTCAATCAACATTGACTTAAACACTAATATAAAAATGTGATACACACACAGGCACACTCAAAAGGCATAGCAAGAATTTTAAATTTATGTGGTCCGAAATTTAGAACGACGACTTTAAGTACGAATGACTTTGTTCTAAATTTAATGTATGTACATATATATTTGATAGGAGGGTGTGAGGGTCGAGAATTAAGGTAGAAGGTTAGTGGGTAGTTTTTAGTTGTTCACCAATAGTCTTAGTAGTACGCATGTCCCTACATATTCTTAAATTTTTGTAAGTTATGTGGTTTTGTTCGACTCAGGTATTGTATTCCCTGTTACTATTATTAGGTACTACTTATCATTATCTCTCTTTTTGTTTTCTCTTCCCTCTTTCTTGCTTTCTTGCTTTCTTCTTCTTCTTATTACCCTTCCTGAGCCAAAGGTCTATTGAAAACAGCATCTCTACCTGTTAGGTAGGGGTAAGGTCTGCGTACAGACTACCTTCCTTATACCCCACATGGTGGCAACATATAGGGTTTTTTGTTGTTGTAAAATATATATTTGATGAATTTCTTAACACAAAATACATTCTTTGAGCAAAAGTTATTTGGTTCAACTTAACATGTAGGTCTACTTTTGCCTCGCCAACGCATACACTCCCTCCGTCCTATTTTGTGTGGTCTTGTTTGACTTAGGATGGAGATTAAGGAAAATAAATAAGGACTTTTGAATAAAATTATGCCGTTTTTTTTGTACAGACAAAAAATGAAATTATGCCATATAAATTGGGCGGAATATATACAAAGAGATCGAAATCTATGAAAAGGGGAATGCAACTACTAACCAACAATGGCCAAGAGGAGAGCAGCAAAAAGGAAAGCAAACTTAATCCAGCCATTGACCATACTCTGTCTTGAAACCTGAATTTGGGAAGTTGTGCTTATTTGTAGTTCCTTGCTCAACTAATTAGGGGCATATTTATAGCCTTTAGCGAAGGTCTAATGCCAATTTTGTGAGCTCCTAAACTTTCAAAAATGAAATGTCGTGTATCATGAAATCGTGTCTCTCGTGCATGTTTTACACAAGATCAATGCAATTTTTCTATATATTGTAAATAAAATCGTTTTCATATAATATTCTTGGCTGCAGATAGTTAAGGAACCAAAGAACATTTTAATATCATATAAAGTACAAGTTAAAATGTGGTATCTAACAATAATCATCTCTTAACTAATGTATATTAATATCATTCATATAAAGCCACTTTATAATTTCTTATAAAAATGGAACTCAAGTCTCAACTACCATAGAATATAAGTGCCTAATATTTTTTTGGCTTTTTTATACACTACTAGAAATCAGGCAAAAAATGACCACATATAGCGACCAAAGTTGGTCGCTTATCTCAATATATCGACCAAAACACGTCCAAACTGGCTTGATAACTATATTTGTGGTCTTTTTACCTTAGCGAATTAGCGACCAACTTTTGTCGCTAAGGTAAAATGACAGAATATTCAGGGTAAACAAAATACCGACCAACTTTGGTCGGGACAATATTTTAATAATATAAATTTAGCGACCAAAGTTGGTCTGTATATTTAAATTATGATTTTTTTAATTTATTATTATTCAAAATTTAGCGACCAACTTTGGTCTGTAAACCAAATATTATAATTTAATTCTGTAAAATAGCGACCTAAGTTGGTCGCTTATTCTTAATTTTTTTAAGTTTTTTTAAATATAAGCGACAAAAATTGGTCGCTACTTTCCATAATTTAAATTTTTTTAATAGAAAAGCGACCAAAGTTGGTTGCTTATTTTAAAATATGGGTTCATTTGCGACCAACCTTGGTTGCTATTTTCCAGAAAATTATTTTTTTTAATAGGGAAGCGACCAACTTTGGTCGTTTTTCAGGGTATAATATTGGCATAAAATGCCTATTTTTGTAGCTACACCACCTGACAGCATACCAAATCCCTTAAATAACAATATATACAAACCTATACCAAATACAATAATAACAACAACAACACAACAACAACAACAACACAACAACAACATTATAACACATTAAAACCAACAAAGTAAAGTTCAATAGAACTAAAAAATTAAACTAACAAAACTAAGTTAACGCTTATTACAAGCCCATTCAAAAATCGATTCTATTTGTCTAGCTCAAAGTATATAAAAGTCAAGGATTGTTTTGTACAACATCATTATCATCACGGTCTGATGAATCTTCATTAACAAGACGGTATAGAGAAGGGTCATTTTGTCGAGAACGGGAAGAACGATCATGGGGAGGACGGGAGGAACGAGCACAGGGAGGACGGAAGGAATGCTCAAGTTCAAGTTGAGCCTCTGGTGATGAATCACGAGACCGTGGAATCGGAAAAGCTCCAGAAGCTAGGAGAGCTTTGAGCTGAGCTTGCATGCCATGGTACTGAGCTTGCATGCAAACGTACTGAGCATCTCTAAGTTTTTCTCTTTCCTTGACCGCTTCTAGCTCGAATGTGAGCTTTGTCATAGTCTCCCGCATAGCGGAGAGGCTCTCCCCATAAAGTTGCTCGCCTTGCGAGGAAGTCCCTATTCCTTGCATTCCACACTTATAGCGATAAAATTTCTTAGTAGGAAGCCCGTATACCTTCCCCATTTTGGACCGTCAACAGCCTCCTCCATATTCTTTCAGCATCCTCGTCCGAAGGTTAGATTGCCTCGCCCGACTCATTAGGTGGTTGACTGCGTATGAATTCCTCCACGTCAGCTGTGAAGAGACCCTATAAGAAAAATTACATTGAATTAGTATTTCAAAATTTATATAAAAGTAAATCAAAATACTTGCTCATGTTGGGAGATTCTATGAGTGGTAGCACGTTTCTATCGATGTCTTATTCATCATTGAGAGTGGTGAGACTAGACGTGAGTCCCTGTTGTTCATCGTGGTAGGCTTAATGTGATTTTCCCTAAGTATTTTGTTTACGAGCGGTTATTTGATACTCCATCGAGATATGAGCTCAGTGAGCGCTACGATTTTATCAGCCGAGATGAGTTAGAGGGGAATTTCAATTGGTATGATATGATTTCGGTATGAGATTTAGAGTCGAGGGTGAGGTCCTCGTGATAATTGTGATTCGATATGTTTGGACCGGGCTGAGTACTGCGGTGGAAATTGTATCAGGATGAGATCCTTGTGATTCGTTCATATGCTTTGCTTCTTCCTTGTTATATTGCTTTTGTAAGTCAGTATTGATAGGGAGTTGTTCCTAGGGGCTTGTTTGATAGTTCCTTTATATGTTTCTCTTTTCGTATTCAGTCATTCTTGTTATGATCTCGTTTAGTTTTAGCTTGCGGGATGTGTGCCAGGTGTGTTAGTTTGTGGCTTGGTGAGTCGGGTGTCTAATAATGAGGTCTTCATGGTTATTACATCATTATCAATATTATGAGGCTTGGAAACATAGTTCTTTCAAATGTGAGGCTAATTGCCAATGCTGAGTTGATTTCGGGCAACCATTGTGATCAAAAGTGTTATTTGAGCCTAGGGGTGATGTGCTATGCTGCGTGGTCGTGCCTTATGGGTATAGTCGTGAGTTGATGCAAGGGGTTTGGGCTACTTCCGGATATGGATTTAGAATCGGGTATTTTGGAAATGAGTGAAAGGTAAGAAGTTGAGGTATGAGGCTTATCGGTGGTAATAGGGAGGCTATATGAGGCTATATATATATATACATTCGGAGAAAGTATGTTTCAAAGCTTTCAATATAAACTTAAATGGGTTTATTGGTTTCAAAGCTTCGGACAACTATTGTGATCAAAAGTGTTATTTGAGCCTAGAGGTGATGTGCTATGTTGTGTGGTCATGCCTTATGGGTATAGTCGTGAGTTGATGCAAGGGGTTTGGGTTAATTCCGAGTATGGATTTAGAATCGGGTATTTTGGAAATGAGTGGAAGGTAAGAAGTCGAGGTATGAGGTTTATCGATGGTAATGGGGAGGCTATATGAGGCTATATATATATACATTCGGAGAAAGTATATTTCAAAGCTTTCAATATAAACTGAAATGGGTTTATTGGTTTCAAAGCTTAAAAGTTTTCACCAATTTATTGGGTTTATTGGTTAAAGTCTGATTTGGACAAACTGACGCAGTGCTGAGTTACCGGTGTGTTTATTGTGTGGTGGTTTTCTGATTTTGGCTCGTGTTTTTCTGTCCATTCTTCTGGTATTATTATGCCGTTGATTAGTTTTTGTTAATTCCTTCCTCCTTTTATTGCCATGTTTCTAACTATATCGTAAAACCTTTATATAGATATTATACCGGTCTTTTCTATATTGATGCCTGTTTAATTTATTAGACCAGTGGTGTCTCGACTAGTCCTCGTCCCTACTTCACCGAGGTTAGTCTTGATACTTACTGGGCACCGCTGTGGTATGCTCATACTACACTTCTGTGCATTTTTGTGTGCAGATCCAGGTAATTATAGTTGGTAGCTGCGCGAACCATTGACGAGGAGACTCAAGGTAACCTGCTGCTACGTTCGCAGACTTCGGACTCCCCTTCTTGTATTTATTATTCATACCCTGTTGTATTCATTCCGAACAGTGATAATTTAGAGATTTTAGAGCAAATTCGTAGAGCTTATGACTTGTATTACCGGTTTGGGAGCATTGTAATTTTGTCAAGATTTCTATATCGAGACTGTTAGATTTCTTTTATTACTGTTGTTATACTCTAAATGTTAGGCTTACCTAGTTCCTAAGACTAGGTGCCATCACGATACCCAATGGAGGGAATTTTGGGTCGTGACACGATCGCGCACATTTGCTTGCGTGTTGCGGTTAGGACAATTTAATATTATTCAAATCTTTCTTTAATTATTTTAATAATTAAAAGCGGATAGATAAAATATGAAAATTCAATAATTTGTCGAAAATTAATTCAAGCCATTTTTAGTCACAAAAGTGACCGTGCTACAATCACGGGACTCGGGTAATGCATTACAACTTGTCCCCATTCAATAGAACTCTTTACCCGGACTTCATTTTTGGAGACCAATAATAAAAGAGTCAAAAATTTTTTTGAATAAGGATTCAAATATAAGGTGACTTGGAACACCCAAAAATTTATTTTCAAGTGGCGACTCTGTAAATCAAAATAATTCATACTCAATTTTATCACTATAATTGGAAAAACTCTTTAACTCACAATCGTCCATCACACATATCTATTCAGGATAAAAAGAGGTGTGACTGTATGCACCTCTCAATGACGATACGGACCAACTGGGGCTGTCAAAACACGAATCCGGGTTTGTTTGCTCTAATTATTGACCGAAGTCAACTCAAGTGGATTTTAAGGCAGAATTTCATATTTTTCTCAAATTTTAACATAAAAACTTTTGGGAAAGACATTCGAATTGCGCACGCAAATCAAAGAAGACTAAAACAAGATATTCAAGGCTTCAAATCATAGAATTAGATTTCAAAACATAAGATTGACATATCGGGTCATAATCACAAGTCGTGACACAAAGTATCACAAAACTTAGCTATAAATAGGAGCCCAAACCCGTCTAATGCGCCTAGAGATTAATGGGTTGAGCTGAAAACATTTTAGCTCATGGGTCAATTTGGGCTGAGCCCAAGTTAACCCATTATTTTTCATGACCCATTCTGACCCATTTAGCAGCTCAAATACAACCCATGAAACTCACCA
>ML269173.1:34938-144310 GCA_005239495.1 Nicotiana undulata
CCCCAAAAAAAAATTACTTTTTTTTTTTGTATTTTTTTTGGTTTTTGTGCACCACCCACCCCACCCCCGCGCAAACCCCCTCAAAATTTGTATTTATACTTTTTTTTGTATTTTGAATTTTCTGTTTTTGTTTTCTTCACCACCCACCCACCCTACCTCTACCGCCACCACACCCCACCCGCAAAATATTTTTCAACTTACACATTTTAAGGTAAAAAGATTTTTTAATGCAAGATGAGCATGGTTCAAAAACATGGGTCAAGTTGGGCGGGTTGGGTTATGACCCATTGTGTAGCCCATCTTGACCCAACCCATGTTAGCCCAAGTACACTTTGGACAGAGTTGGGCAATGACTCATTTATTGACCTAACTCATCTTGACCCGCCCAAATTCAGCCCAACCCGCCCATTTGCCACCCCTGCATCTTAGTCGTCACTTATTCACTCAAAGTAGGTAAATTAAAAGCAACATAAACACATGTAGAAATGCAGTTCAACTAATCTATTTATTTATTAGGTTCTATTCACTCAGGTTTTCACCTCCCGCGATGAATGCAGTTTGAATCACTTGAGCATACTTTGAGGATCCTGGAGGAATGAGGCATTGCATATATCTATCCCCTAAGACAGGATATCCACATGAATCACAAACCCAACCGTCAGAGCAATCACTATTCTGATCGCAAGGTCTCTTACAAGTTAGCCAACCATCGTCTTTTAGTCTTGAGAACAATAGATTTCTTTCAACCATTTCCATATCCATATCTAAGGGTACGTTTCTCAATGCTTTCACTTTCATCGTCGGCGAGCTGATCATCGACGGGTTAACTGCATATTCATTTAATCAACATTGAGTTAAACACTAATATAAAAATGTGATACACACACAGGCACACTCAAAAGGCATAGCCAGAATTTTAAATTTATGTGGTCCGAAATTTAGAACGACTATTTTAAGTATTAATGACTTTGTTCTGAATTTAATGTATGTACATATTTGGTAGGAGGGTGTGAGGGTCGAGAATTAAGGTAGAAGGTTTGTGAGTAGTTTTTAATTGTTCACCAATAGTCTTAGTAGTACGCATGTCTTTTCATATTCTTAGATTTTTGTTAAGTTATGTGGTTTTGTTCGCCTCAGGTATTGTATTCCCTATTACTATTATTTGGTACTACTTATCATTTATCTCTCTTTTTCTTTTTCTTCCCTCTTTCTTTCTTTCTTGCTTTCTTCTTCTTCTTATTACCCTTCTTGAGCCAAGGGTCTATTGAAAACAGCATCTCTACCTGTTAGGTAGGGGTAAGGTCTGCGTACAGACTACCCTCCACATACCCCCACATGGTGGCAACATACATGACTTTTTGTTGTTGTTGTTGTTGTTGTTGTAAAATATATATTTGATGAATTTCTTAACACAAAATAAATTTTTTGAGCAAAAGTTATTTGGTTCAACTTAACATGTAGGTCGACTTTTGTCTCGCCAACGCATACACTCCCTTCGTCCTATTTTGTGTGGTCTTGTTTGACTTAGGATGGAGATTAAGGAAAATAAATAAGGACTTTTGAATAAAATTATGTCTTTTTTTTTGGTACAGACAATAAATGAATTTATGCCATATAAATTGGGCGGAATATATACAAAGAGATCGAAATCTATGAAAAGGGGAATGCAACTACTAACCAACAATCGCCAAGAGGAGAGCAGCAAAAAGGAAAGCAAACTTAATTACAGCCATTGACAATGCTCTGTCGTAAAACCTGAATTTGGGAAGTTGTGCTTATTTGTAGTTCCTTGCTCAACTAATTAGGGGCATATTTATAGCCTTTAGCGAAGGTCTAATGCCAATTTTGTGAGCTCCTATTACTTTCAAAAATGAAATGTCGTGTATCGTGAAATCGTGTCTCTCGTGCATGTTTTACACAAGATCAATGCAATTTGTCTATATATTGTAAATAAAATCGTTTTCATATAATATTCTTGGCTGAAGATAGTTAAGGAACCAAAAAACATTTTCATATCATATAAAGTACAAGTTAAAATGTGGTGTCTAACAATAATCATCTCTTAACTAATGTATATTAATATCATTCATATAAAGCCACTTTATAATTTCTTATAAACATGGAACTCAAGTCTCAACTACCATAGAAAATAAGTGCTTACCTTCTTCGGGTCTACCTTGATCCCATCCGAAGATACCACATGGCCTAAGAATGCCACAGAATCAAGCCAAAATTCACACTTAGAAAATTTGGCATACAACTTCTTCTCCCTCAATGTCTGAAGTACGGTCCTCAAATGTTTCTCATGGTCCTCTTGGGACCGAGAGTATACCAGAATGTCATCAAATGAACACGATGACGAAAGTATCAAGATAAGGCCAGAATACGCTATGCATCAGGTGCATGAAGGCTGCTGGGGCATTGGTCAGCCCGAATGACATAACAAGAAACTCATAGTGGCTATATCTGGTCCTGAAGGCAGTCTTCGGGATATGCAGCTCCCGAATCTTTAACTGATGATAACCCGAATGCAGATCAATCTTGGAGAACACCCTATCACCCTGTAACTGGTCAAATAGATCATCAATGCGAGGCAATGGGTGCCTGTTCTTCACTGTCACCTTATTCAGCTGCCGATAGTCAATACACATACACATTGAACCATCATTTTTCTTCACAAACAATACCGGAGCACCCCAAGGCGATACACTAGACCTGATGAATTCCTTTTCAAGCAAATCATGTAACTGCTCCTTCGATTCCTTCAACTCAGGAGGAGTCATGCGATATGGTGGAATGGAAATGGGCTAGGTGACCAACAACAAGTCAATGCCGAAATCAATATCTCTATCGAGTGGCATACCCGAAAGGTTAGCTGGAAATACATCAGGATAGTCCCGTACAACTGGAACAGACTCAACTCTAGGGGTCTCAGCACTAACATCTCTCACATAAGCCAAATACGCATCACACCCCTTTTCGCCCATCCGCTGGGCCTTAAGGAAGGAAATTATTCGGTTGGGAGTATACTCTAAGGAACCTCTCCACTCTAACCCCAGTAATCCTGGAATAACCAGTGTCACGGTCTTGGCGTGACAATCAAGAAAAGCATAGTAGGGAGACAACCAGTCCATACCCAATATAACGTCGAAGTCTACCATACTGAGTAATAATAAATCAGCCCTGGTCTAAAAACTACTGATAACAATCAAACACGACCGATATACGCGGTCCACAATAAGAGAATCTCCCAGAGGAGTAGAAACATAAACGAGGGAACTCAAAGAATCCTGGGATATCCCCAGATGTGAAGAAAAATAAGAAGACACATATGAATATGTAGAGCCTGGGTCAAATAATACCGATGCATCCCTATGGAAAACGGGGACAATACCTGTAATGACTGAATCTGAAGCAATGGCCTCGGATCGGGCTGGAAGAGCATAGTACCTGGCATGGCCTCCCCCTCTAGGGCGACCTCGACCTCCACGACCTCCACCTCGAGCTGCCTGAGATGGTGGGGTAGCAACTATGGCTGGAAGAATAGCTGGGGGACCTGGTGGAAGACGTGGAACCTGATAAGTCTGAGGTGGTGCACCCCTCCAAGCTCTTGGGAAATCTCTGATCACATGATGAGGGTCACCACACCCAAAACAACCTCCCGGAGGACGTGGAGGCTAATGCTGACTCTGAACTAGCCTGCTGGCCTAGCCTGTGATAGCACCTCAAGTATGAGGCACACTAGATTCTGGTGGTGCATAATAAGGCTCTTGAAGTCTAGGCGGAGTTGGAATACCACTGGTTGCTGGAAGAGATGAATGAACGCGGCGACTCACAAAACCCCTACCATAGCGTGCTACCGGCGCACGAGCTCCTGAAAAATGACCAGTCTCTCGAGACCTCTTGGACTCTCTCTCCTCCCTGTCCCGGGCTAACATACTCTCAATCCTCCGGGCAATACTCACGGCCTGCTGGTAATTGACATTTGTCTCCAGCTCTCTGACCATGTTGGTCCGAATACTGGGGTGGAGTCCCTCAATAAAGTGTCGAACCCTCTCTCTAACAGGGACAACCAAAGTTTGTGCCTGGATAGCCAAATCATTTTAACGGACTGCATACTCTGACACAATCATGGTACCCTGGCGTAACTGCACAAACTCTGCACGCCAAGCATCCCTGAGGCTCTAAGGAACAAACTCAAGTAAGAAAATCTCTAAGAACTGAGCCCAAGTAAGTGAAGCTGCCTTGTCCGGACTACTAAGCTCAAAAGCACGCCACCTCTGATAAGCTGCTCCCCTCAGCTGGAAAGCAGTGAAAGAAACCCCACTCGTCTCCACAATACCCATAGTGCGGAGAATGCGATGACACTCTTCAAGAAAGACCAGGGCGTCATCCGAAGCTAGTCTGCTGAACTCACGTGGGTGGTACTTCCTGTACCTCTCATGTCAGAGCTGCTCTGCCTCAGGAACAACTGCCCTAGGCCCAGGCCGAGCTGGAGTTGCTGGGGGCATAGGAATATACTCTGGGACCTGCACAATATGAACCCTATGCTCAGGAGTGCGAGTTGCAGGAGTCTGTGTCCCTCCCCCGGCCTGGGATGTAGCTGGAGCTATCGGAAGTAGTCCCGCCTGAGACAGAGTACTGAAGGCACTCAAGAACTGAGCCAATGTCTCCTGGAGGGCTGGAGTAATAGTGGGGACCTCCTGTGTCCCTCCAACTGTGGCTGCTGGGGGATCTTCTACCTCTGCTCTAGCCCGTGCTCGGGTCGCACCGCGTGCTCGTCCTCTGCCCCGACCCTTGCCTCTGATGGCTCTTGGTGGGGGCTCGGGTGCCTGGTCATCTGTACGTCTGGTACGAGTACGAACCATCTGTAAGCAAGAATAGAATAGAGTTTACAAATTTTGATGACAGTAACTAGCAAGATAAGGAATTCCAAAGAATATGATTGTTCTTAAAAGTTACATAGCATCTCGAAGATAGATACAGACGTCTTTGCACTGATCCGCGAGACTCTAATAAAGCGGCTTGTGATTATGTGACTCCTATGAACATATACACTCTGATACCAACTTGTCACGACCCGAATTAACCCTCTGAACGGTCTTGTGATGACACCTAGTCTCTACAACTAGGTAAGCCTGAATTTGCGGAAAATAAGACAGAATAATAACGGAAACAGTAAAGAAGAAGTAATACTATAAAATTTAGCCGCTCGACATCTACAACCTTTACTTTCCCAAAACCCGGAATATCACAAATCACAAGCTCCATACTACAATAGCTCTATACAAAGGAATGAGGAAAATGTATATATATATATCTATATCTCTTATGTCTATACTAGAATAGGTAGGGGACTCGTGAGATTATGCGGACGCGACAGAATTACCTCGCGGTCTCCTGAGAAGCTGCTAAGATGCGCCTAGCAACAGTACTATGTGCTGGTACCTGGATCTGCACATGGAGAAAACATGCGCAGGAAAGGGCGTGAGTACTCCACATTCGGTACTCAGTAAGTTCCAAGCCTAACCCAAGACAAGTAGTGACGAGGTCAGGTTGAGGCTCTACTGAGTTTTAAAATAAGTCAGTTATAAGTTTAAGCAGTGAAATATAAATAAGCAATAATAACAAGAACTAACGGAAACAGAAAGGAATAATGAAAGAAAGATAGCTCTCGGCTCAGCACAACATATATCTCGACAGTAAATATGCAATGCAGTACAAGAGGAAAGCTCCCAGATCTCGGTCCGTAGTCCCAATGTAAATATTCTATGCAATATAGGAGAAAGCTCCTGGATCTCGGTATGTAGTCCCAATTTAAATATGCAATGCAGAAGTCTATCAGATACGGTTTAATTAAACAGTTCAAGAAAACAACAGGCAAGAATAAGGTAAGACCATGGTGCAATTAGTAGCAAATAATAGGAATTCAAGTAAGGACAGGTAGACATGCTTATTCCTACGCTAACTACTCAGTTATAACATGAAATAATATTATCGGAATGGAAATGAGTTATGTCATGGAAGGAAAAGTGGAATTTTAGCAACAATGACACGTGTACGCACTCGTCACCTCACGTACACGACGTCCACATAACAAAATCAGTATAAAAATGCCTAAGGGAAAATTCCCAACGAAGAATTAGGCAAGCCACTTAACTTTACTGCGCTAATCAACTCAATACCGCGCTCTTGCCACGAGTATCCGACTCCGGGTGGACCAAATCTATTCAATTTGATTGCATAATGTAAATATCACTTCAAAGAGACAAAATAGCTAATTATTTATAAGCTAATACGCGAAATTAGGAAATTCGCCCAGAAAGTCCCTCGGGCCCGCGTCTCGGAAAAGGATAAAATTTACAAATTCCGAATACCCATTCACTCACGAACTCACTCGAACAAGAATCATCAGAATCTGATGTCGAAAACTCCCTAAATCCTGAGACTTCTACTCGAGAAAGTTTCATCCCAATTTCATGTTTTTTCATCCAATTTCATTGATTAGGTTGAGTAAATTGATAGAGATTAACGATATACAATTGGACTTAGGTTAGAAATGTTACCTATGATTATCCTCTTCGAATTCCACTGAAAGTCGCCAAATACCGAGCTCTCGATCAATTTTGGAGTTATGAATTTCAAACCCTCATATTTTGGTATAAACAGCCCAGGGATTCCGTACCTGTGACTCTAGGACCGCACCTGTGGAATTTCCATCGCAGGTGCAGAAACTCACTTAAAGGTCTGGGGTCGCACCTGCAGTTATTGGGTCGCAGGTGCGGCTCCACACCTGCGGAAAATCTTCCACGCATGCGAGTCTGGCCAGCATGGACTACATCCGCACCTGCGTGCACCCCTACGCACCTGCGTGTATCTCCTATGGAAAAATCATCGCAAGTGCGAACACCAGAACCAGAAATGGTTCAGTTGCTCTTAAAGTTCCAAATTCACCTGTTGGGCATCCGAAACAACCTCGAGGCCCCCGAGACCTCCACCAATCCTACCAACCAACCCTAATACCCTATTCAAACTTGGTCGAGCCTTAAAAACACACCTCATAACATCAAAATCATCGATTATGCATGGATTCAAGCCTAAGAACTTATGAGATTTCAAAAATTCAAATTCGATGCCGAATCATGTCTAATCTTATTCGAATGACCTCAAAGTTTGCACACAGGTCATAAATGGCATTACGAACCTGCTGTCGCTTTTGGAACTCCATTCCGAGTCTGATATCATAATTTCACCTATCGCCCAAAATCACCGAAATTCTAACTTTCGCCAATTCAAGCCTAAATCTACAACCGACCTCGGAAACATATTTTGAAGACGCTCCTAACCCCGAAATCACCCAACGGAGCTAACGGAGTTGACGGAATTCCATTCTGGATTCGTCTTCACATAGTTCTAACTATGACATGATTTCAAAAGCTAAAATCCACATATAAAGACTGTGTGTCCAAAATCACTCTAAAATTCACCACTCAACGCTCCGACGAGTTCCAATAATATAAATAGACATGGGAGAAGCAGTTATTAGGGAATCGAGGTGCTAACTTCTAAAATGACCGATCGGGCCGTTACAATCGGCCTTGTTGATAGGATTTGGACATAGGCGGATATAATGGATTATTCACATATTCGAGTGTGTGCCTATTGGGCCTATTCCTAGAACATGTCTCCTTACTCTCAAAATAATAAGAGCAAAAATGAGAAGTTTCCCTTGCAAGATAAGATTTGCATATAGATCCTTCAATCATATTCATCTGCTTAACAAATTGTTTGCATTTGCCAATTGTCCTACATAATTTCAGGTTAGCCAAGAACATTCAAATAAAACAGAAAATTACATCTTGTAACGACCCGACCGGTTTTTTTGAGTTCTAGCGTGTTGTTCAGCGTTTGGAAGTCATGAACAACTTCATTTCAGGTATTATGACATGTGCGTATGGTCGGAGTTGAAATTCGGGAAGTTCGGAGTTAAATTGAAAGGAAAATTCTCATTTCGGAAGCCTTAAGTTGGAAGAATTGGCTAAGACTGGGATTTGGAGTAAACGACCTCTAAATCATGATATGAAGGTTCCAGCAGGTTCGTATGATGATTTCGGACTTGGGAGTATGTCCGGATCGAGTCTTGGATAACCCGGGGAGCATTTCGACGTATATTGTGCAAGTCAGCATTTTTGGAGGAATTTACTAAGTTTGGCTTGAAGCGCATTTTAGTGATATTGATGTCCGTTGGGATTCCGAGTTTGGGAATAGCTTCGTATGGTGATTCTGGATTTGGGAGCGCGATCAGAAGTGAATTCGGATGTCCGTAGGTTATTTTGAAGTCGTTTGGATAAAGATAGAAATTTAAAGGTTTTTGAGAAATCCGTCCGGAAGTGGAAATTTTGATATCGAGGTCGGAATGCGATTACGGAAGTTGAACATGATTTGATAGGTTTAGGCATCGGAGGTGGAAGTTTGAAATTTCAAAGTTCATAAAGTTGAATTTTAGCGGGATTCGTGATTTCGGCGTTGTTTTATGTGATTTTAAGCCTCGAGAAAGTACGTGTGAGGTTATGGACTGAGTCGTGTGATTGGATGGGGTCCCGAGGGCCTCGGGTGTGTTTCGGGGTGATTCTGGGTTATTTCCAAGTGCTTGGTTGCTGCTGTTTTTCTGGTGTTTGGGAGGTTCAGTGCGATCGCGGAGAAGAATTTGAGGGCTGGAATTTTTGGCTTTTGGATCGCACAAGGAGGAGTGGAACCGCACATAAAACAATGAGGTTGTAGGTTTTGGCCTGTGTGAAGGCATGGTTGAAGCTGCTATCGCGGCGAAGGATTTGGAGGGAGCTGGAAAATGGCCTGTGCGATCGCAGGCATGCTTGTGCGATCGCGGAGAAGAAAATCTAGGCAGAATACTTGGCCTATGCGATCGCAGCTAATTGTGTGCGATCGCAAAGAAGGTTTTCCTGGGGCAGCGTTCAATTTAAAACGAATTTTTGCCATTTCTCTCAATATATTTCATTTTGTGTTGGGCAATTTTGAGGAGCTTCAAGAGGGGATTTTCGTCAAGGATCACAAGGTAAGTTAATTCTTCACATTTTAAGTTAATTAGAAGGTTTATACATAGAATTAAACATGAAAATTGTGGGAAAATTGGGATATTTGAAGAAAACCTAGGAATTTGAAAAATTGGGTTTTAGCCACGAATTGAGCATGAATATTTGAGTAAATTGTATATTTGAACTAGTAAAGCTATGGGTAGAGTTTATCTTCGAGAAATTTCGGAATCCGGGCATGTGGGTCCCAGGGCATTTTGGTAAATTCATTGAGTGGAGTTGGGAAATTATATAATTTGAGTTTGTTACGAGTATTCGAGTGAATTTTCATTGCTTTGCCCGCTATTTGGTAGTTTTGGGGCGTCGTGCATCCATTGGAGTCGTCGGAAGGGTTTGGAATCCGGTTATAGAATTTCAGAGCGAGGTAACTCTCCTTTCTAACTTTGTGAGGGGGAAATATTCCCCATAGGTGAACTAAATGAATATATGCTATTGTTTGCAGGGGCTACGTACGCACGAGGTGACGGGAGTCCGTACGTAGTTACTGTTATGCCATGTCCGGGTAGTCTAGGACCCACATCATGCCTTGCGTTCTTTCTAGGAATAAATTATATGCTTTATGAATTAATGCTATATGAAATTTTGGTTTTCCCTGAGATCACAAACATTTGGTAAATTTAAAGGAATTTTTCATTGAAAGTAATTTAAAAAAATATTGTATGTGCATGTGACCGCTTCGCAATTTACATTCCGCGAGTGAGCGTTATTTCCCCCACTCTCATGAAAGCGGGCCATACGCCACGTCGATATTGAAAGATGCACTTATGGTTTGGGCCGTTCGACCCTCGGCAGTGGACCGTTTATTTTTATTGTTGGTTCGGGCCGAACGATCCTCGACATTTCCTACACATATATATAAATATGATATACCACTTGTGACTTGAATTGTTAAATTGTCTTAAGGACGTAAATTGTTAAATGATTTCATGGATAATGACTTGACAAATATTTGGGGGAAAATGAAGAAGAAGTTATTTATTTACTTCTAGTGGTTATCGAATTGCAATTACTTTTAAAGTTTTACTGATTTTATTACCCTCGTATGCCTTTTACTGCTGTCATATATTGTTAAATTATATTGTTGGACCCTAGTGAGTGTCAAGTCGGTCTTTCGTCACTACCTCTCTGAGGTTAGGTGTGATACTTACTGATTACACGTTGTTTTCGTACTCATGCTACACTTACTGTGCATTTTTATTGCACAGGTACTTTCATAGCGACGTGGATGGTTTTTAGACTTAAGCGAGCTGCATCATCCGGAGGTGATCCGCAGCTGACAAAGTCTCCCTCGTACTGTATTCATTTTATTTTAATTTTCCTTTTCCAACTGTATTCCGGACAAGCTTTGTAGTATTTTGTAAAATTCTTAGAAATTGCTCATGTACTTGTGACACCGAGTTCTGTGATGTATTTTATTAAAGTGGAAAATAGACTGCTGTTTTTTTACTTAAATGGATTTCACCTAGTTATTATGTATTAAAGTGAAAGGTAACGATTTTGAAAATGTTGAAACATGAATTTATTTTAAATTAATCAATGATTGGCTTGCCTGACAGTGGTGTCCGGCGCCATCACGACTTTATGAATTTTAGGTCGTGACAATAATATTACCTCTCAAAGAGATACATCCATCGGTATTGAACAGGCCCTCCAAGTCGTGTCTCGTGTACAAGGTGGATTGTAAGGTGTTCCACCACATCAAAAAAACCACATGGAAATATCTTTTCCATCTTAGTAGAAGTTACACGAATGTTATGATCCATCTGGAGTAGGCTTTCTTCCCTTAATGTGGAAGAACACAAGTCTTTGAAAAACAAACTAATCTCCGTGATGGGTTTCCACATTCTTTCAGGAAAACCACAAAATGCAATAGGCACTAAGGTCTCCATGAAAACATGATAGTCATGACTTTTCAAATGGCTCAACTTCCCTACCTCCATATCAACTTTTTTTCCAATATTCAACGGATAACCCTCATGCATCTTCAATTTCGTTACCCAATCATAAATTTTCCGTCTTTCCTCAAAAGTGAATGTGTAACTTGCTTTGGGCTTGAATATCTTACCATTGTTTTCTGTCTGCAAGTATAATTCAGGCCGCCTGCAATATTCTTGTAAGTCAATTCTAGCCTTCGGGTTATCCTTTGTCTTACCTTTAACATCCATCACTGTGTTGAACAAATTGTCAAAATAGTTCTTCTCAATATGCATGACATCAAGGTTGTGACGGAGAAGATTATACTTCCAATAAGGCAACTCCCAAAATATACCCTGTTTCGTCCAATTATGAGTAACACCGTATCCGGGGAATCTATAAGGTTGAGCTTCAGTAACTTTACTGAAGTTCTGGACCCTCTCCCAAATTTCTTCACTTGATAGTATCGGAGATGGAGAATCATACTCCATTTTATTCCTTTTTAATGCATTTTTCATCCTTCTAAACTCATGATCAGGAGGCAAGAATTGACGATGACAATCAAACGATGATTGCTTTCGGCCATGTTTCAAAGTGAACGCTTTACTATTTTCCATGCAATAAGGACAAGCTAGCTTACCAGAAATCATCCACCCAAACAACATTCCATACACAGAAAAATCATTAATAGTCCACATTAAATTTGCACACAAATTAAAATTCTGCTTGGTTGATATGCATATATTCCAACACCATCGTACCACAATTGTTTTAGCTCATCAATCAAAGGTTGCAAATATACATCAATCAAACCTTTCGGATTACGTGGACCATGGATAATACTATTTAAGAATATATATATGGACTTGTCATGCACAACTCGGGTGGTAGATTATAAGGTGTATGAAAGACACGACATCATGAATAGGGTGTCGCAGATGCAGAAAAAGGCGTGAAGCCATCTGCATACAGACCTAATCGAATGTTCCTTGGTTCACTAGCAAAATCTGGATATGTCCTATCAAAGTGCTTTCAAGCTTCTCCATATGAAGGATGACACATAACACCAGGTGGTCTTCTATTTTCAAAATGCCATCTCATATGAGGAGCAGAACTCATCGAAGCATATAACCTATTTAACCTAGGTATAAGAGGTAAACAATGCATCGTCTTGATTGCGACCATATTCCCGCTGGAAAGCCTCTTGAAATGAGGCTTTTCGAAAAATTTACAACTGTTTAAAGTTGCATCATCTTTATAATATAACATGGAACCATCTTCACAATAATCAATTCTCATTGATGAAAGTCCTAACTTAGAAACCAATTTATTTTCCTTATAGAAATCACCAGGTAAGTTGATATCAGAGTCAACTAGTTCACACATAAGGTCAATGAAAGAGTCCATGGTTGCTTGAGACATATTCTGTAACGACCCGGACGGTCGTCACGTATAACATGTATCATTATTACCTTTTTTGCCTTGTCATAGGTTTTTTATACTTTTTAGGATGTGTTAGAGTCGGTTGGCTCGGGTTCGGAACAGTTGTAGTAGGAATTGAGACAGTTAGTCTCTAGAAATCGCCTTATAGTTGGAAAAGTTAACTGAGATTTGACCTATTGGTAAACGACCTCAAAATGCAGATTTTATGGCTCAGATAGCTTCGTTAGGTGATTTGGGACTTAGGAGTGTGTGTGGAATATTTTTGTGATGTCCGGTTTGGAATAAGGCTTGAATTGGCGAAAGTTAGTTTTTGGTGATTTCTGGTCGGCAGTGGAAAATAGGCTCTCGGGGTTGGAATGGAATTCTGAAAGTTGGAAAAGGTTCGTAATGTCATTTTGTATGTGTGTGCAAAATTTTGGATCAATCGGAGGTAATTTGGATAGTTTCGGCATCGTTGGTGGAATTTAGGAGTCTCGAAGTTCATAGGCTTGAATTTGATGTGATTTTGGTGTTTTGATGTTATTTTGGGTAATCCGAGAGTGAAACTAAGTGTGAATGATCATTTGGGATGTGTTGGTATGTTTGGTTGGGGTCCCGAGGGGCTCGGAGTTGATTTCGGATGGTTAGCGGGGATTTTGGACTTGGAAATATGCAGCTTTAGCTACTGGTGTAACCGCACCTGCGGATGGGGGACCGCAGGTGCAGTCCCGCAGAAGTGGAAAGGACCCCGCAGATGCGGGATTTGGGCAGCTCTGCGAGGGATCGCAGATGCAGACGCGGGGCCGCACCTGCGGAGTCGCATGTACGGAAAAGGAGTCGCAGGTGCAGAAATTTGCCTTTTAATGAATTCTCACAGGTGCGCACCTGGGTCCGCAGGTGCGGGTCAGGAGGTGTGAGATTTTTTCCGCAGGTGGGAGAATCCCTGGGCAGAACCTATATAAGGGGTCCTTAGCAAATTGTTGTCTTCCTTTCACCATTTTCATACGGGTTTGAAGCTTTTGAAGAGGCAAATCGATAGTTATTCATTGAGGTAAGGTTTTTGGACCCTAAACTCGTTTATGTGTGATTAATGGTCTGATTAATGGTAAATTTGGGGGGGGGGGGGGGGGAGAAATGGGGGAAAAAAAAAAANTCATTTATGTGTGATTAAAGGTCTGATTAATGGTGAAATTGGGGGGGAAATCAGTGGAAAAATGGAAAACTAGGGCTTGAGTTTAAGAGACCTTCTAGGGGTGATTTGGACTTCGATTTCAGCGTTCTTTATAAGTATAGACTCGTGAAAAGATGAGGATCATTTTGGTATAAAGTTTGTCGTGTTCCGAGACGTGGGCCCGGGGGTCAGGTTTTTCCTAATTTCTTGTTTTGTGCTTAAAATTGATAAATTTCATTTGGGTTTCATTCCTTGGCATATTATAATGGTATACATCTGATTGTTGGTAAATTTGGAGCACTCGGAGGCCGCATTTAGAGGCAAGGGCACTACAGAGTAGTATTTTAGCCGGTTTGGAGGTAAGTAACGTTTCCAAACATGGAACTGAGGGTTCGAAACCCCAATTATCTGGTATTTGATGTTAATTAAGGTGACGTACATTCCAAGTGACGGGCATGCGGGCGTTCACCGAATATTTGTGGCCTAGCTCATCCTATGGCACTACCGAATGGTTATTTCAAGCAGATAATTGTACTGTGAAGGTTGTATTTACCTTGAACATATTAGAACTCATGTTAAGTATAAATGCTAAGGCTTGATGCCAATATGTTCAGACCGGAATGGTCGGTTATTGCTGTCTCTATCTGTGACTAATTGCTTTCATGTACTCAGTATTGTTATAACATATGTTTCATGCCTCGGTGTCAGTAGTTGTTAGTTTATTTATATGTTATCATTGTTTTGGGTTAATTCTTATATATCTGTGAGCCTTGTGAGTGAGATTTGAAAGTATTGACTGAGTGAGGCCGAGAGCCTGGTATTGAGACATTTAGGATATCGGACTGCACACCGCATCGATCCTTGAATCACGCCTTCGTTGGCTTGATATAGCGCTTGGGCTTATAGGATCCCTTCCAGAGTCTTTACACCCCCAGTGAGCACATAGATATTGAGGGATGGATCTTCCCTGGGCATGGATCTTGTCCAAAGTTATTGATATATTGAGGGATGGATCGTCCGTGGACATGGATCTTCTCTGTGGGGATGGACTGTACTTTTTCCTCAGTACTAGGTGACTACGTCACTTGTGTTTATATATAATTCGGGATGGATTTTCCCTGGACCTGAAGGCCAAATTCTAGTACTGAGTGGACTTCCTTGTGAGAGTTTGGGATATTGTGTACATATCATTTCTTATTCCTTATGATCATATGTTGGAACGTAGATTGTACAGACATAATTGGGTATCGTTGTTTATTTTACTTTATATTACTGCCATGCCCACGTTTATATATTGTTGTTCATGAATATCGGAGGTTTAGTCCATCACTACCTCTCAGCCTATAGTTTGGGTTCGTTACTACTAAGTTGGTGTACTCACGTTACCCCCTGTACCTTGTGTGCAGATCCAGGTACAGCGGGACCCGACTCTGGTCATTGAGTAGCTGACAGTTTCCATCAGAGTTGTCGAGGTAGCAACTGGCTACCATGATCTCATCATCTCTTCCCTATCCTACCTGTCGTTATTTACTTTTCAGACTATGTTGTCTATTACTCATTTAGTTACCTTATGTATTAGCAGCTCATGACTGTGTGACACTAGATCTGAGGTTGTAGGATTTAAGTTTTGGCCTCATATAATGTTTTTAACTTAAAATTTATTATTGTTATTATCTTTAGACTTGTTAAAAATGACATTCTCCGGTAATCGAATCTAGATTAGATATAAATAGGTGGCTAGCCTGGTTCCACGACATACGCCATCACGACCCTGAAATTGGGTTGTGACAAGTTGGTATCGGAGCTCTAGGTTGAATAGGTCTCACCAGTCATGAGAAGGTTTAGTAGAGTCTTGTGGATCGGTACGAAGACGTCAGTACTTATCTTCGAGAAGCTACATAACCCTTAGGAAAATTCCACATTGATGAATTCTGTCGTGTGACTCTATTGTATTCTGGAACTAAACTTCTGTTGTTTTCAGTCTCTCACAAATGGTGAGGATTCGTGCTACCGATAGTGGTGATCAGACACCAGCAGGACCAGCCAGAGGTCAAGGTCGTGGTCGAGGCCGCGACAGAGGGAGGGGTGCAGCCCGCACAGTAGCCGGGACAACACCTGTGGACCCTCCCATTGCTCAGGAAAAAGCCCCAGCAGCTGAGATCCCAGTAGGACAGGTTCAGGCACCAGTAGTGCTCATTGTGATTCCGGGTTCCAGGAGACCCTAGCCTAGATCTTCATGGTGTGCACCAGCCTGGCACAGGCCATCGCTATGTCCATTACTGCCTCTACTTCTCAGGCAAGAGGAGGCATCCAGACTCCAGCTGCCCGGACACCTAAGCAGGTCACCCATGGATTTCTGACACCTGGGGCAGCTCCAGTGCAACCGATTGCTCCGGTACAGTATTATGTAGTCCCAACTTTGGCTGATGGTGAGCAACGTAGGTTTGAGAGATTCAGTAGACTCCAGCCTCCGACTTTTAGTGGTACCGAGGGAGAGGATGCCCAGGCCTTATAAGATAAGTGTCAGAGGATACTACGCACAACAGGGATATTAGAGGCTAGTGGGGTCTTATTTACTACCTTCTTCAGGAGTTGCACTTGCTTGGTGGGAGGCGTATGAGAGGCTAAGACCCGCTTACGCAACGCCCCTTACATGGAACCAGTTCTCCATTCTCTTTTTGGAGAAGTATATACCGCAGTCCCGCAGAGAGGAGCTACACAGAGAGTTCGAGTAGTTACGTCAGGAGGATATGACAGTGATGCAGTATGAGATAAGGTTATATGAGTTGGCACGTAACGCCATCTGGGTAGTTCCCACAGACAGAGGGAGGATTAGGAGGTTTGTTGATGGTCTCACTTACCAGATTCGGATCTTTCTGACCAGGGAGAGGGTATCTGACGCTTCTTTTGAGGAGGTAGTTGACATAGCCAGGGAGATTGAGTTAGTTCGCCGCAAGGAGCGGATTGAGAGGGAGGCCAAGAGGCCTCGAGGATCTGGTAGCTATGGTTGTGTTCACTCAGGAGGTTTGACTCAATACAGCAGAGGCCATTCATTTAGGCCTCCTCAGCAAACTCGTCTAGTCTACAATGGTGCTTCATCAGGACACGGCCCACGTAGCTCTCATATGGGTCGTTCATCATTTAGTGCCCTCCCAGCCTAGATTTCAGCTCGGCCACCATCAGTTCAGGGTTCTTCAGCACATGGCTCTTTTAGCAGCTATTCTGGTTCTAGGGGTTCCCTTCGGTCCCCATCGTCTTTTACTGAGAGGGGTTGCTTCAAGTGTGGGGATCCGGGTCATATCAAGATGTATTGTCCCCGCCTTTCTGGTAGTTCATTTCAGCAGAGGAGCCATCCTCTAGCTTCACCACTAGTTTCTACACCACCCGCTCAGGAACCCAGGGGTGGAGGCCAGTCAATCAGAGGCTGCCCTAAAAGGGGAGGTCAATCAGGTGGAGGGAAGCCTCACTTTTATGCACTCCCAGCCAGACCAGATGTCATAGCTTCAGATGTGGTGATTACATGTATTATCTTCGTCTTCCACCAAGATGCTTCAGTATTATTTGATCCTGGTTCCACGTATTCATATGTTGCATCATACTTTGCTTATTTCTTGGATATACCCCATGAGTCCTTGATTACATCTGTTCATGTGTCGACTTCGCTGGGTGATACTATTGTGGTGGACCGGGTGTACCAGTCTTGTGTTATATCTATTGGGGTTCTGGAGACCCAGGCAGATCTATTATTGCTTAGCATGGTTGACTTCGATGTGATATTGGTCATGGATTGGCTATCTCCGTGTCATGCTATTCTTGGCTGTCACGCCAAGACCGTGACCTTAGTTATGCCCGAATTTCCTAGGATTGAGTGGAGAGGTTCGATGGAGTATGTGCCTAGTAGGGTGATTTCCTACTTGAAGGCTCAACGTATGATTGGGAAGGGATGTGAGTTTTATCTGGATTTTGTGAGGGATGTTAGTAGTGACACTTCTTCTGTTGATTTTGTTCCAGTAGTCCGTGATTTTCCAGATGTTTTCCTTGCATACCTGCCAGGCATGCCACCTAACAGGGATGTTGATTTTGGTATTGACTTGGTGTCCGGCACCCACCCTATCTCTACTCCACCTTATCGTATGGCACCAGCGGAGTTGAAGGAATTGAAGGAGCAGCTTCAGGAACTCCTAGATAAGGGGTTTATCCGGCCTAGTGTATCACCTTGGGGTGCACCGGTGTTGTTTGTGAAAAAGAAGGATGGATCTATGCGCATGTGTATCGATTATAGGTTTACGGTGAACAACCGATATCCTTTGCCCCGTATTGATGACTTGTTAGACCAGCTTCAGGGAGCTAGTGTGTTTTCCAAGATTGATTTGAGGTACGGATATCATCACTTGAAGATTCAGGATTCTGACATTCTGAAGACTACTTTCAGGACCATATATGGTCATTACGAGTTTCTGGTTATGTCATTTGGGCTGACCAATGCCCCGTCGCGTTCATGCATTTGATGAACATCGTGTTTTAGCCTTACCTTGATTCTTTCGTCATTGTGTTCATTGATGACATCCTGGTGTATTCTCGTAGCCAGGAAGAGCATGCTCAACATTTGATGGTTGTGTTGCAGAGGTTGATGGAGGAGAGGCTTTATGCAAAGTTCTCCAAGTGTGAGTTTTGGCTTGGTTCAGTAGCTTTCTTGGGGCACGTGGTGTCTAGTGAGGGTATTCAGGTTGATCCGAAGAAGATTAAGGCGGTGCAGAGTTGGCCCAGAGTGTCCTCAGCTACTGCAATAAGGAGTTTTCTTGGTTTGGCAGGATATTACAGTCGCTTTGTAGAGGAGTTCTCTTCCATTGCTTCACCTTTGACCAAATTGACCCGGAAGGGTGCTCCATTTGGATGGTCCGATGAGTGTGAGGAGAGCTTTTAAAAGCTCAAGTCAGCATTTACCATAACTCTGGTATTGGTGTTGCCTACTGGTTCGGGTTGTGATACAGTCTACTGCGATGCTTCTAGAGTTGGCTTGGGATCAGTATTGATGTAGGACGGTAGGGTGATTGCCTACGTGTCTAGACAGTTGAAGGTGCACGAGAAGAATTACCCAGTGCTAGCTACCATTGTTCATGCCTTGAAGATTTGGTGCCATTATTTATATGGGGTGCAGTGTGAGATTTTCATCGATCATCATAGTTTACAGTATCTGCTGAAGCAGAAGGACTTGAACTTGCGTCAGAGGAGATGGTTGGAGCTTCTCAAGGATTATGACCTCACTATTTTATATCATCCAGGGAAGGCTAATGTAGTGGCCGATGCCCTAAGTCGCAGAGCAGAGAGTTTGGGGAGTCTATACTACCTTCCAGCAGCAAAGCGACCTTTAGCACTTGAGGTTAAGGCTTTAGCGGGTCAGTTGGTGATATTGGATTTGTCAGAGCCTCCGCGGGTATTAGCTAGTATGGCTTACACATCCTCCCTTTATGATCATATTAGAGCACACCAGTATGATGACCGACACTTATTAGTTCTTCAGGACAGGGCCCGTTGAGGTGATGCCAGGGATGTGATTATTGGTGATGACGGGGTTATGAGGATGCAGGGCCGTATTTGCGTGCCCAATGTGGATGGACTTCGGGAGATGATATTAGCAGAGGCCCATAGCTCATTGTATTTCATCCATTCGGGTGCCGCGAAGATGTATCAGGATCTGAGACAGCTGTATTGGTGGAGGCGGATGAAGAGAGATATTTTTGAGTATGTAGCACGGTGTCTCAACTGCCAGCAGGTCAAGTATGAGCACCAGAGACCGGGTGGATTGCTTCAGAGGTTAGATATTCCAGAGGTGAAGTGGGAGCGGATCACCATGGACTTTGTAGTTGGGCTTCCACGGCATCGAGGGGATTTGATGCTATTTGGGTCATTGTGGATCGACTGACCAAGTCCGCACACTTCATTCATGTCAGTACTACTTATACTTCATAGCGATTAGCTGGTATGTACATCAGGGAGATTGTCCGATTGCATGGAGTTCCGGTTTCTATCATTTCTGACAGAGGCACTTAGTTCACATCTCAGTTTTGGAGGGCCGTGTAGAGAGGTATGGGTACTCAGTTAATGTTGAGCACCACATTTCATCCTCAGACCGACGGTCAGTCGGAGCGGACTATTCAGATTTTAGAGGACATGTTACGTGCCTGTGTGATTGATTTTGGGGGTTCATGGGACCAGTTTCTGCCACTAGCAAAGTTTGCATTTAATAACAGCTACCACTCCAGTATTCAGATGGCCCTGTATGAGGATTTATATGGTAGAAGGTGTAAATATCCGGTTAGTTGGTTTGAGTCCGGTGAGGCTAGATTTGTTGGGCACATATTTGGTTTAGGATGCGTTGAAGAAGGTGAAGTCGATTCAGGAGCGACTTCGCACGACGCAGTCTAGACAGAAGAGTTACAGAGATTGTAAGGTCTGGGGTGTGTCTTTCATGGAAGGAGATAAAGTACTATTGAAGGTGTCACCCATGAAGGGTGATATGAGGTTCGGGAAGAGAGGAAAGTTGAGTCCCCAGTTTATTGGTCCTTTTGAGCTACTTCAGAAAGTAGGAGAGGTGGCTTATAGACTTGCCTTGCCACCGAGCATGTCGAGTGTTCATCCGGTATTCCATGTGTCGATTCTCCAAAAGTATGTTGGTGACTCGTCTCATGTTTTAGACTTCAACACAGTTCAGCTCGAAGGAGATATGTCATAAGAGGTTGAGCCGGTGGCTATTTTGGCTCGCAAGGTTAGAAAGTTGAGGTCTAAGGATATAGCTTCAGTGAAGGTACAATGGGGAGGTCAGCCAGTGGAGGAGGCTACTTGGGAGACCGAGCGGGAGATGCGGGACAAATATCCTCACTTGTTTGACACTCCAGGTATGTTTCTAGAACCGTTCGAGGACGAACCTTTGTCTAAGAGGGGGAGAATGTAACGACCCGGCCTGTCATTATGTAGAACGTGTATCATTATTACTATTTTTTCCTTGTCATAGGTTGGTTATACTATTTATGATGTGTTAGAGTCGGTTGGCTTGGGTTCGGAATGATTGTAGTAGGAATTGAGACACTTAGTCTCTAGAAATAGACTTATAGTTGGAAAAGTCAACTGAGAGTTGACTTATTGGTAAACGACCTCGGAAAGCGTATTTTATGGCTCGGATAGCTTCGTTAGGTGGTTTGGGAATTATGAGTGTGTTCAGAATATTTTTGTGATGTCTGGTGTAGAATTAAGCTTGCATTGGCGAAAGATAGTTTTTGGTGATTTCCAATCGGCAGTGGAAAATAGGCTATCGGGGTCGGAATGGAATTCTTGAAGTTGGAACAGGTTCGTAATGTCATTTTGGATATGTGTGCAAAATTTCAGATCAATCGGAGGTGTTTTGGATTGTTTCGGCATCGTTTGTGGAATATAGGAACCTTGAAGTTCATAGGCTTGAATTTGATGGGATTTTGGTGTTTTGATGTTATTTTGGGTGTTCCGAGAGTGCAACTAAGTTTTAATGATCATTTGGGGATATGTTGGTATATTTGGTTGGGGTTTCGAGGGGCTCGGGGTTGATTTCAGATAGTTAGCGGGGATTTTGGACTTGGAAATATGCAGCTTCAGCTGCTGGTGTAACCACACCTGTGGATAGGGGACCGCAGGTACGGGCCCAGAGAAGCGGAAAGGACCCCGCATATGCGGGATTTGGGCAACTCTGCGAGGGATCGCTGATGCGGACGTGGGGCCGCACCTGCGGAGTCGCAGGTGCGGAACTTCTCCTTTTAATGAATTCTCGCAGGTGCGCACCTGGGTCCGCAGGTGCGGGTCAGGAGGTGCGAGGTATTGGCCGCAGGTGCGAGAATCCCTGGGCAAAACCTATAAAAGGGGTCCTTAGCGAATTGTTGTCTTCCTTTCACCATTTTCATACGGGTTTGAAGCTTTTGAAGAAATGTTGAAGAGGGAAATCTATAGTTCTTCATTGAGGTAAGATTTTTGGACCCTAAACTCGTTTATATGTGATTAAAGGTCTGATTCATGGTAAAATTGGGGGAAAAAATCATTGTAAAAATGGGAAACTAGGTCTTGAGTGTAAGAGACCTTCTAGGGGTGATTTGAGGAGTCATTTGGACTCCGATTTCACCATTCTTTATATGTATAGACTCGTGAGAAGATCAGGATCGTTTTGGTATAAAGTTTGTCGAGTTTCGAGACGTGGGCCCAAGGGTCAGGTTTTGCCTAATTTCGGATTTTGTGCTTAAAATTGATAAAATTCGATTGAGTTTCATTCCTTGGCATATTATAATGGTATAAATCTGATTGTTGGTAGATTTGGAGCACTCGGAGGCCAAATTTAGATGTTAAGGCATTGCGGAGTAGTATTTTAGCCGGTATGGAGGTAAGTAACGTTTCCAAACTTTGAACTGAGGGTTCAAAACCCCAATTATATGGTATTTGATATTAATTAAGGTGACACACGTGCCAAGTGACGGGCATGCAGGCGTACACCGAATATTTGTGGCCTTGCTCATCCCATGGCACTAGCGAATGGTTATTTCAGGCGGATAATTGTACTGTGAAGGTTATATTTACCTTGAACATATTAGAAATCATGGTAAGTATAAATGCTAAGGCTTCACGCCAATATGTTCAGACCGAAATGGTCAGTTATTGCTGTCTCTATCTATTACTAATTGCTTTCCTGTACTCAGTCATGTTATAGCATATGTTTCATGCCTCAATCTCAGTTATTGTTAGTTTATTTATATGTTATCATTGTTTTGGGCTGATTCTTATATATTTGCGAGCCTTGTGAGTGAGACTGGAAAGTATTGACTGAGTGAGACCGAGAGCCTGGTATTGAAACAGTTATGAGATCGGACTGCGCACCACAGCGATCCTCGAATCATGCCTTCGTTGGCTTGATATAGCGCTTGGGCTTATAGGAGCCCCTCTGGAGTCTTTACACCCCCAGTGAGCACACAGATATTGAGGGATAGATCTTCCCTGGGCATGGATCTTGTCTGAAGTAATTGATATATTGAGTGATGGATAGTCCCCGGACATGGATCTTGTCCGAGTGATATGTTCCGGAGATGGATCTTCTCTGTGGGGCTGGACTGGCCTTTTCCCTCAGTACTAGGTGACTACGTCACTTGTGTTTATGCATAATCCGGGATGGAGTTTCCCTGGGCCTGAAGGCCAAATTCTAGTACTGGGAAAAATTGCTCTCCGCGTTCGCGGAGGCTTAGATACACTAGCCTCTGCGTTCGCGGTTGTGGGACCGCGTTCGCACAGGGTAATTGACACCCAGCCCCCAGGCCCTCGCTATGTTGTGCGTTCACGACCCTACCTTCGCGTTCGCACAATAATTACCCAATAACCTTCCGCGTTCGCATCCTATGTGGTGCGTTTGCATAAGCTTAAACTACCCTGACCCCCCAGACCTCAATAACCATATGCGTTCGCACTCCCTTGAGTGCGTTCGCATAGGGTAATACCTTGGACACCAACAACAGCATTGAAAACATCAGGTTTTTACCACTTTTTGCACTACGACACCTACCTGAAACTCACCCGAGCCCTCGGGGTTCAAAACCAAATATGCACGCAACCTCAAATACATTCTACGGACTTATTCGTGTAACTAAATCACCAAATTAACATAAAAAACAACAAATTAAACCTCAAAATCAATGAAATACTTCAAAGCTTCATAAACTTTTAAATTTTCCATTTTTGATCCAGGCACATATAAATCATATCGAACCTGTACCAGGCTCCGGAACCATAATACGGGCCCGATTTCACAGGTTTCACATAAAATTTTATTTTAAAAAACCTTTATAATCTTAAGAAAATAATTTCCTTTTAAAAATTTATTTCTCGGACTCGGGGTCTCGAAATTCGATTCCGGACATACGGCCAAGTCCCATATTTTCCTACGGACCCTCCGGGACTGTCAAATTATGGGTCCGAATCCGTTTAACAAAAATGTTGTCCAAAGCCAACTCTATTCAATTTTCAACACAAGATTATTGTTTTACCAATTTTTCAAATTACGGCTTCCCGGCTTCGCGCCCGGGCTGCGCACGCACATCGAGGTGAGATAATAGGAGGATTTCATGACCTCGGAACATAGATTTAGCTAAAATTACACGGGATGACCTTTTGGGTCATCACAACAAAAGTGGTAACGAATTACATTTATATTATTTAGATAGTAAATATAAAAGTGATTTTTAATTTTGACCAATGTTGACCTGAAAAGAGACCAACTTTGGTCGCTAATTATCCAGAAATTAAAATTAGCGACCAAAGTTGGTCGCTAATTTCAATATTTCTTTGACCAAGCAAGTCTGACCAGTCCGGTCAACATGTTGACCACTTTATCGACAAAAAAACGACCAATCTTGGTTGGTAAAGTATTTCAAATAATTATTTAATAATATTTTTCAATTTAGCGACCAAAATTTTGATAGACCAACTTTGGTCGCAAATTTTTGAGAAATTTTTCCGAATTTCTAGTAGTGGTACTTTTAAGGGTTGTTCATATACTTTGAATTTGTCTGACCTGACTCTCTTTTGATTCCTCTTTGCCGTAGTTGGAACTATATATATACGGTTTTGAAATTTTGGTCGAAGAAAGCAAACTTTGGATTCGATTAGGAGATGTGTTATGGAGGGTGGACAGTGTTGGATAACATTTGGGAGTAGAAGGTGTCTGGCAATAATCATCCCAAAACTATACTGTATACCAATAAATAAAATCCATTTGATTTCATGCAAACGTTGAACTCAAGTCTCACCTATCATAATGTCAAAATAATTGCTTTATATTTTAGACCTCTCTTTAAAAGTGTTTGTAAACATTTAAATAAGTAAACGACAGGTGGCAAAATTGTCAATGACTATTGACTCTTTCAATCATTAAAATGCACACGTCAAGAATGTTGTTTTTATGTGGGAAATTTCAACTACTACTGTAATATGAAAGTGAGTCAGGGTCCAAAGCGGAATTGACCGGTGGTGTAAGTGTCTAAAATGTATTCCCTCCTTTTTAATTTATATAAAAATATTTGACTGAGCATAAATTTAAGAAAATAAAGAAGACTTTTGAATTTGTGGTATAAAATAAAGTGTATATATTTTGTGGCTATAAATCATTGCATAAAGATAAATTATTTTCAAATAAGGAAAATGGTCATTCTTTTTTGCACGGACTAAATAAAAAATAAGTTCATATAAATTGAAATAAAGAGAAGCTTTTTTTAGTCGCGTTTTAAGGATTTTCAAAGTATTTGTTTGACCAAAAAATATATATCTTAGTTCAAATAATTAAATCATGTAGTTAACGGTTAATCATAGTTAACAATAGTATTCCAAGATGGGGTTTCCAAAGAAGCAATAAATATTAGATGGGTTCGGTCGGACAATGACAATAACAAGTAATAATCGTTCTAGAAAGCCAAAGCAAGAGCAATAATGTATCATTAAATAATAATGAATATTCATGACATTTCGGTAAATAAGAGGAATGATTCACCCAATAAAGAAAGGAATGGGTGGATGTTCATCCTGACAATGATGCATAATAGACAAATCCTTATATATTCGAGTTATTCTCGGATCAGATGAAAAACTATGGACAAGAATCTTAGTGTCACAACCCGAAGTCCCACCCTCAGGTGGTGATGGCGTCTAACATTGAACTTGCTAGACAAGCCAATGTTCCGGTTATTACATTTATTTCTTTATTATTGACAACTGAAATAACAGTGATAAACTAGAACAATTATAATTAAAAGTACGGAAGATAAGAAGTTCAACAACTAAAATAATAAGTCTTCCAAATTTCCTTAAATACACCCCTAGAACTGGTATCATGATCTCACGGACAGCTTAAGATTTACTAAAAATAAAGTTATGAAGTAAATAAGTACAACTGTATTAGAGTAATACAAGAAAAGACAGAGAAATGAAAGATAAGGAGGTTACGTCACGGCCTGCGGACGCCTGCAGGACTACCTCGGTGTCGCCTGTGGACTGAAGGATACTCCCTCGATCACTGTCCACCGAGTCCGGTACCGTGATCTGCACCACATTAACAAGTGCAAGTGTAGCATCAATACAACCGACCCCAAGTACTGAGTAAGTGTCGAGCCTAATCTCGACGAAGTACTGACGAGGCTAGGACACGACAAATAACAAATACCTTTGCAATTCAATAATATAATAAATAAGTAACGACCAGAATAAACAGTCAAGCACAAAAATGGGATATCATGCTGGGGAGAAGGGCAAAAAATCACTGAAATGCCGGAACGAGATAACAACTGATGTAATTAAATAATAGCAAGAATTAAAACCTCTGAACAAATAAATAAAGAGGAGCGGCACGACATGTCCCCTCGTGCTATAGTATCACAAAAACACGGCACAGAATGTCCCCTCGTGCACAAGTATCAGTAACACGACACGGAATGTCCCCTCGTGCATAAATAAATAATCACTCGGCACAGAATGTCCCCTCGTGCATAAATAATTAATCACTCGGCAAAGAATGTCCTTGTTATGACCCAAAAGGTCATCCCGTGTAATTTTAACTTAATCTGTGTTCCGAGGCTCTGAAAGCCTCCATTCATCGCACCTCGATATGTGTGCGCAGCCCAGGCGCGTAGCCGGGAAGCCTTTATGTGGAAAATTAAATAAATGTTAAATTTATGATAATTAATTGAATAAAGTTGACTTTGGTCAACATTTTTGGTAAACGCACCCGAACCCGAGATTTGACGGTCACGGAGAGTCCGTAGGAAAATATGAGACTTGGGCGTATGCCCGAAATCGAATTCCAAGGTCCCAAGTCCGAGAAATAAATTTTTAAAGAAAATAATTTTCTAAAAAATATAAAGACTTTTGAAAATAATATTTGATGTGAAACCTATGATAACGGGCTCGTATTATGGTTCCGGAACCCGGAACAGGTTCAATATGTTTATTATGTGTTATCTGTGAAATTTGGTTAGAAACGGACGTAGTTTGACGTGATTCAGACTAAAAATGGAGAATTTGAGAGTTATGAAGTTTATAGAATTTCTATGGATTTTGAGGTTTAATTTGATGTTTATGATGTTATTTTTGTGGTTTAATTGCTTGAATAGGTTCGTAGGATGTTTATGAGGTCGTGTGTATATTTAGTTTTGAGCCTCGAGGGCTCGGTTGAGTTTCGGGTAGGTGTCAGGGTGCTAAACTAGTGAAACATTTGGTGTAGATAGAATTTCTGGTGTCCGAGGCATTATTCTATGCGATCGCATAGGTATAGACGCGATCGCATAGCATTGAGAAGGGGGAGGGACCAGTTACTCTATGCGATCGCGTATGGGGGCCTGCGACCGCACAGTAGGTTAGGTGGCCCGGGGGGCTGGGTAGGATTGCCTTGTGCGATCGCGGAGCTTAGGGGACCCATCCACTGTGCGATCGCATTACTCCTTCCGCGATCACACATGTATAATTCGTCCAGTGATTTTTAATACTTCAAAACAGAATACTTACGGGATTTTCTCCCAATTTTCACCACCCTCCTGCTTCCCCACACCCCATAGGCGATTTTGAGGAGTTCTTCCACCATAACTTCATAGGTAAGTGATCTCAAATCCATTTTCTTCCATTTTAATCATCAATTATTAGATTCTATGCCTAAAATCATGGGATTAAATGGTAGAAATTGGGGTTTTGGGTAGAGTTAGAGCTTTTCGAATTTTTGGGAATTCAACCTCTTTTTGGGGTCGGATTTCAAAACAAATTGTATATTCGAGCTCGTAGGGGAATGAGTGATCGGGTTTTGGTCCAAATCTCGTGTTTTGACCAAGTGGGCCCGGGGTCAAATTTTGGGATTATTGGAAGAATGTTGGGAAATCTATAATTAGACTTTGGAATTGAGTTATTGAAGAAAAGCGGTGCTAGAGGCTTGATTTGCATTCTTGGAGCCGAGGTAAGTGTTTGTCCTAACCTTAGCTTGAGGGAATAGGTGTAGAGTCTTATTTTCTATGTGTTAATCAATGTCCAACGTATAGTTGAGGTGACGAGTACCTATATGTTGTGGTCAAGCATGCCCGTGAGTCGAATTTGATAATTTTCATTGTGTTCTTTGATATTCTCTGTGTTACAGATTTCTTATCATGCTGGAAGTGATATATTGAGAGTATTTAATGATGTGGAAAGTTATTTGATTATTCGTTCGGTTGAGGATTATATTGTTGAATTATACCTCTGAGTGAGATTGGTTATAGTTGAGTCCCTTGCTGAGACGATAGAATCTTTATTGAATATTTCTGTGTATTAGAGGTTTCCTATTGTTGTATTTTCCTGTCTAATTGTTGCTTTTATTTATGTTATGCACGAGGGGATATTCTGTGCCGAGTGATTGTGAGGTTTTGCACGAGGGGACATTCCGTGCCGAGTGATTATCTATTATTGCACGAGGGGACATTTCGTGCCGAGTGATTATCTATTATTGCACGAGGGAACATTATGTGCCGAGTGATTATTATTTATGCACGAGGGGACATTCCTTGCCGAGTGACTGTGAGGTTATGCACGAGGGGACATGCCGTGCCTTTTTCTGTTTATTTACTTGTTCCGAGCTGTTAAATTCCTGCTGTTATTTCTACATTTCAATTATTATCTTGCTCTATTCTTTTAGCAGTTATGGCCCCTTTATCCCTAACATGTTCTCCTGCGTAATTGTATAACTTGTTTATTTCCTGTCATTACTTCCTATTATATTATTGAACTGCACATGTGTTATTTGTTGTCGTGTCCTAGCCTCGTTATTACTTCGCCGAGGTTAGGATCGACACTTACTCAGTACATGGGGTCGGTTGTATTGATGCTACACCTGCACTTCTCTATGATGTGCATATTACAGCGCCGGACCCAGTGGACACTGAGCGAGGGAGTATCCTTCAGTCCACGGTGACACCGAGGTAGTCCTGCAGACGTCCGCAGACCTTGGCGTCACCTCTTACCCTTTTCTCTCATTTTCTGTCTTATTTCAGTAGTTCCAAGACAATTGTATCTACTTATTTTAGACCATTGTATTTAGTAAACTCTTAGACTTTTCGTGAGATTGTGGCACCGATTTCTGAGGTTGTACTTAAGTAAAATTATTATGGGACTTCTGTTGAATTCTTGAATTTTGTATTACTTCCACATTTTTATTATAACCGTTCTAGTTATTTTTGGTTATTTAATTGTTAATAAGTCAATTTAATTCAAAGGTTGGCTTGTCTAGCGGGTTCAACGGTAGACGCCATCACGACCTGAATGTGGGATTTCGGGGTAGGATTACCTTGTGCGATCGCGTTTATTCTTTTGCAATCCCGGAGCTTAGGGGATCCATCCACTGTGCGATCGCATTACTCCTTCCGCGATCGCAAAGGTATAATGTCCCGTGATTTTAAATACTTCAAAACAGAATACTTACGAATTGGGAAATCTATAATTAGACTTTGGAATTGAATTATTGAAGAAAAGCGGTGCTAGAGGCTTGATTTGCATTCTTGGAGCCGAGGTAAGTGTTTGGCCTAACCTTAGCTTGAAGGAATAGGTGTAGAGTCTTATTTGCTATGTGTTAATCCATGTCCAACGTATAGGTGAGGAGACGGGTACCTATATGTTGTGGTCAAGCATGCCCGTGAGTCAAACTTGATATTTTTCATTGTGTTCTTTGATATTCTCTGTGTTACGGATTTCTTATCATGCTGGAAGTGATATATTGAGAGTATTTAATGATGTGGAAAGTTATTTGATTATTCGTTCGGTTGAGGATTATATTGTTGAATTATACCTCTAAGTGAGATTGGTTAAAGCTGAGTCCCTTGCCGGGACGATAGAATCTTTGTTGAATATTTCTGTGTATTTGAGGTTTCCTATTGTTGTATTTTCCTTTCTAATTGTTGCTTTTATTTATGTTATGCACGAGGGGACATTCTGTGCCGAGTGATTGTGAGGTTTTGCACGAGGGGACATTCCGCGCTGAGTGATTATCTACTATTGCACGAGGGGACATTCTGTGCCGAGTGATTATCTATTATTGCACGAGGGGACATTCCGTGCCAAGTGATTATTATTTATGCACGAGGGGACATTCCGTGCTGAGTGACTGTGAGGTTATGCACGACGGGACATGCCGTGCCTTTTTCTATTTATTTTCTTGTTCCAAGCTGTTAAATTCCTGTTGTTATTTCTACATTTCAATTATTATCTTGTTCTATTCTTTTAGCAGTTATGGCCCCTTTATCCCCAACATGTTTTCCCGCGTAGTTGTATTACTTTTTTATTTCATGTCATTACTTCCTGTTATATTATTGAACTGCACAGGTGTTATTTGTTGTCGTGTCCTAGCCTCATCACTACTTCACCGAGGTTAGGCTCGGCACTTACTCAGTACATGGGGTCAGTTGTATTGATGCTACACCTGCACTTCTCTATGATGTGCAGATTACAGCGCCAAATCCAATGGATACTGAGCGAGGGAGTATCCTTCAGTCCACGGCGACACCGAGGTAGTTCTGCAGACGTCCGCAGGACTTGGCATCACCTCTTACCCTTTTATCTCATTTTCTGTCCTATTTCAGTAGTTCCAAGACAGTTGTATCTACTTATTTCAGACCATTGTATTTAGTAAATTCTTAGACTGTTGGTGAGATTGTGGCACCGTTTTCTGGGGTTGTACTTAAGTATCAATGAAAGACAAATGATTCATAATATTCGACTCACGGTCATGCTTGACAACAACATATAGGTACTCGTCACCTCACCTATATATTAAACATGGATTAAACAAGTAGCAATTAAGACTCGATACCTATTCCCTCAAGATAAGGTTAGGCCAATCACTTACCTCGACTCCAAGAATCCAAATCAAACCTCTAGCACCGTTTTTCCTTTCGAACCCGACTTCGAATCAATCGTATCTAGACATAATTAACTCAATAACATCAATAATTTCTAAACAATTCAATTTCAATACTTAATTATAGAATTCCCATTATTCTTACAAAATTCCAAAATTCGACCCTGGGCACGCTTTGTCAAAACACGAGGTTCGGACCAAAATCCGCTCACCCACTCCCCCACGAGCCCGAATATATAATTTGTTTTGAATTCCGACCACAAAACGAGGTCAAATTCTCAAATAATAAAAAAGCCCTAACTCTACCCAAACCCCTAATTTCTACCCTTTAATTCTATGTTTTTAGGCCTAAAATCTAATGGGTGTTGATAAATATTGAAGAAAAGAGGTTAGAATTACTTACCTAAGAGGCTATGGTCAAGAAGCTCTTCAAAATGGCCCAAGGAGGGGTGGAGAAGAAGAAGGTTGTGCAAAATAGTGAAATCCCGTATTGAACATTCTGTTTTGGACTTTTTAAATAACTGGGCAAAATTGCTCTCCACATTTGCGGGCCCCAGGCCGCGTTTGCGGAGGCTTAGATACACTGGCCTATGCGTTCGGGTTGTGGGACCGCGTTCGCACAGGGTAATTGACACCCAACCCCCAGGACTTCGCTAATGTTGTGCGTTCGTGACCCTACCTACACGTATGCATAGTAATTACCTAATAACCCTCCGAGTTCGCATCCTATGTGGTGCGTTCGCATAAGCTTAAACTACCCTGACCCTACCCTGACCCCCAGACCTCTATAACCCTGTGCGTTCGCACTCCCTTGAGTGCGTTCGCATGGGGTAATTCCCTGGACACCAGCAACAACACTAAAAACACCAGATTTTCACCACTCTTTGCACTCCGACACCTATCCGTAACTCACTCGAGCCCTCGGGTCTCTAAACCAAATATGCACACAACCTCAAATACATCCTACAGACTTATTCGTGTAACTAAATCACCAAATTAACATAAAAAACAACAAATTAAACCTCAAATTCAATGAAATACATCAAAACTTCATAAACTTTCAAATTTTCCATTTTTGATCCGAATCGCGTCAAACAAAGTCCGTTTCTTACCAAATTTCACAGGTAGCACATATAAATCATATCGAACTTGTACCAGGCTCCGGAACCATAATACGGGCCCGAATTCACAGGTTTCACATCAAGTTTCAGTTTCAAATACCTTTATATTTTTAAGAAAATAATTTTCTTTACAAATTTATTTCTCAGACTCGGAGCCTCTGAATTCGATTCCGGACATACGCCCAAGTCCCATATTTTCCTACGGATCCTCCGGGACTGTAAAATTGCGGGTCCGAGTCCGTTTATAAAAAATGTTGACCTTAGTCAACTCTATACAATTTTTCAACACCTGATTATTGTTTTATCAGTTTTTCACATAACGGCTTCCCGTCTTCGCGCCCGGGTTTCGCACACACATCGATGTGACATAAAAGGAGGATTTCATGACCTCGAAACATAGATTTAGCTAACATTACACGGGATGATCTTTTGGGTCATCACAATCTCCACCTCTAAAATAAACGGTCAACCTCGAATGGACATAGAAAGGTACCTGAATCGGAGAAAAGATGGGGATATCGACTCCACATATCGGACTCGGACTCCCAGGTAGCTGCCTCAACAGGCTGACCTCTCCACTGAACACGAACCGAATGATAAATCTTCAATCTCAACTGACGAACTTGCTGAGCTAATATGGCTAACGACTCCTCCTCACATGAGATGGATCAGAAATATACCTCCGAAGCATAGATACATGAAACACCGGGTGCACGATTGATAAACTCGGTGGCAAAGAAAGTATGTAGGACACCTCTTCTACCTTATCAAGAATCTCAAATGGACCAATGTACCTAGGGATCAACTTTCCTTTCTTTCCGAACCTCATCACGTTTCATGGGAGACACCCGAAGAAATACCCGGTCTCCTGTCATGAGTGCCAAATCCCAAACTCTGCGATCCGCATAACTCTTCTGCCTAGACTGAGATGTACGAAATCTATCCTGAATGATCTTCACCTTGTCCAAGGCATCTTGGACTAACTCTGAACCCAAAAATCTAGCCTCACCCGTATCGAACCACCCGGTCGGCGACCGACACTGCCTACAATACAAAGCCACAAAAGGAGCCATCTGAACGCTTGACTGATAGATGTTGTTGTAGGCAAACTCGGCTAAAGTCAAAAACTGGTCCCATGAACCTCCAAAGTCAATGACACATGCTCGCAACATATCCTCCATGAATTGAATAGTACGCTCGGACTGTCTGTCCGTCTAAGGATGAAATGTTGTGCTCAAATCAACCCGTGTGACCAACTCACACTGAAATACTCTCCAGAAATGGGAGGTGAAACGAGTACCTCGATCAGATATAATGGACATGGGCACACCATGAAAGCGAACAATCTCCCTCATGTAGATCTTTGCTAACTTCTTCGACGAATACGAAACTGATACCAGAATGAAGTGTGATGACTTGGTCAGCGTATCCATAATCACCCACACCGCATCAAACATCCTCTGAGTCCGTGGGAGCCTAACTACGAAGTCCATGGTAATACGCTCCCACTTCCACTCGGGAAGCTCAATCTGCTGCATCAAACCACCGGGTCTCTGGTGCTCATACTTAACCTGCTGACACTTCAAGAACCGAGCAACATATGCCACAATGTCTTTGTTCATCCTCCTCCACCAATAATGTTGCTGCAAGTCCTGGTACATCTTTGCTGCGCCCAGATGAGTGGAATAATGGGAACTATGGACCTCCTGCAATATCAACCCATGAATTCTATCAACATCAGGTACACAAATACGACCCTGCATCCTCAAGACTCCCTCATCATCAACCATGACCTTCTTGGCACCTCCGTGCCAGACCGTATCTCTAAGAACACATAAATGACGATCATTATACTGCCTGTCCAGAATACGATCGTACAATGAAGAACGGGCCACAGTATGGGCCAAAACACTGCCAGTCTCAGAAACCTCCAATCTCATGAACCGATTGGCCAAATCCTTAACATCTAAAGCAAGCGGTCACTCTACGGCTGGTATATAAGCAAGACTACCTATACTGGCCGACTTCCGGCTCAAAGCATCGGCCACCACATTGGCCTTCCCAGGATGATATAAGATGGTAATGTCATAGTCCTTCAACAACTCCAACCATCTTCGTTTCCTCATGTTTAACTCTTCTGCTTGAACAAGTACTGCAAACTCTTATGATCCGTGAACACCTCACATGGCACACCATAAAGGTAATGCCTCCAAATCTTCAATGCATGAACAATGGCTGCCAACTCTAAATCATGAACTAGATAGTTCTTCTCATGAACCTTCAACTGACGAGAAGCATAAGCTATAACCTTGCCATCCTACATCAACATTGCACCAAGTCTAACCCGTGAAGCATCATAATACACGGTATATGGCCCTGAACCTTTAGGAAAAACTAACACCGGTGCCGTGGTTAAGGCTGTCTTGAGCTTCTCAAAGCTCACCTCACACTCGTCTGACCACCTGAATGGGGAAACCTTCCGAGTCAACCTGTTCATCGGAGATGCAACAGATAAAAGCCGTCCACAAAGCGACGATAATAACCTGCTAAGCCCAAGAAAATCCGAATCTCTATAGCTGAGGTGGGTCTAGGCCAATATCTGACTGCTAAAATTTTCTTGGGATCCACCTGAATACCCTATGCAGACACAACATGGCTCATAAATGCAACCGAACTCTACCAGAACTCACACTTAGAAATTTGGCATACAATTGACTATCCTTCAAAGTCTGGAGGACGACTCGAAGGTGCTGCTCGTGCTCCTCTTGGCTACGAGAGTATATCAATATATCATCAATGAAAATAATAACAAACGAGTCCAAATAGGGCCTGAACACTCGGTTCATCAAATCCATAAAAGTAGCGGGGGCATTTGTCCACCCAAATAACATCACCAAGAACACGTAATGCCCATACCGAGTGCGGAAAGCTGTCTTAGGGACATCGGATGCCCTAATTCTCAACTGATGGTAACCAGATCTCAAATCAATCCTGGAAAACACTGTGGCACCCTGAAGCTGGTCGAATAAATCATCAATCCTCGGCAAAGGATACTTATTCTTAATAGTAACCTTGTTCAACTGCCGGTAGTCAATACACATCCTCATTGAGCCATCGTTCTTCTTAACAAACAACGCTGGGGCACCCCAAGGAGAAACACTAGGCATTATGAAGCCTTTATCCAACAAATCCTACAATTGATCCTTCAACTCCTTCAGCTCTGGCGGGGCCATACAATATGAAAGAGTAGAAATGGGATGAGTGCCCGGAGCCGACTCAATGCAAAAGTCAATATCCCTGTCGGGTGGCATACCCGGCAGGTCAGCAGGGAATACCTCTAGAAACTCATGAACCACGGGAACATACTCCATAGAAGGAACCTCAGCGCTTGAATCATGAACATAAGCCAAATAGGCCAAACAACCCTTCTCGAACATGCACCGAGCCTTCATATATGAAATAACTCTACCAGAAGAATGACTAGGAGTCCTCTCCACTCAAAACGAGATACTCCTGGTAAGGCCAAGGTCACCGTCTTGGCATGACAATCCAGAATAGCATGATAAGGAGATAGCCAATTCATCCCCAATATAACATCAAAGTCAACCATATCAAGAAGCAAGAGATCGACCTGAGTCTCCATACCACCAACAACCACTAAGAATGAACGGTAGACTCAATCTACCACAATAGAATCGCCCACCGGGGTAGACACATATACTGAAGTACTCAGGGAATCACAGGGCATACTCAGATAAGGGGCACAATATGAAGACACATAGGAGAATGTAGAACCCGAATCAAATAAAACTGAAGCATCTCTGCTGCAAACTGAAACCATACCTGTAATGTTTGCATCAGAGGCCTCAGCCTCAGGCATGGCAGGAATAGCATAGCATCGGGGTGGATCCTCTCCAACCTGAACATCTATGGGTCGACCTACTGCGAGCTAACCTCTACCTTTAATAGTCTGTCCTCCACCTCTAATTGTCTGGCCCCCACCTTTGGCACATCGACATCCACCCTTAGGTGTCTGAGGGGGCGGGGGTGCACCTGGTGCGGGAATCATAGCACGGGAACCTTGATACTGAGAACTACCAGAACCTCGGGGGTAAAACCTGGAAATGTTCCCCATACCACCGCAAGTGAAGCAAGACCTCGGCTGCTGAGACTGCTGGCTCTGAGACTGTCCCTCTCGACCAGAATAACCACCCTGGAAGCTCTAAAGCGGCGGTGCACTGATAGAAGCTGATGGTGCACTACGGGATACCTGAAGTGCCGACTGGAATGGTCTAGGAGTATGACCTCTGCCAAAGGAATATCTGCCTCCAGATGAGGCACCACTGAATCGACCGAAATGACAAGGTCTCTTGTCAGACCCCTGCCCTGTGATAAGACCATCTCAATACGCTTAGCCACATTGGCCGCATCCTGAAATGAGATATCAGTACGTGTTTCCCTGGCCATCTGAAGTCTAATAGGCTGAGCTAGACCCTCATTAAACCTCCTCACACTTTCACGATCACTGAGGAGTATCATGATAGCATGAAAACCCAAAGTGATGAACCTGGTCTCATACTGTGTAACAATCATAGATCCCTGCTAGAGGCGCTCAAACTACCTCTGATAGTCCTCTCTCTGGGTGACTGGAAGAAACTTCCCCAAGAATAACTCGGAGAATTGAGCCCAAGACAAAAGTGAAGACCCGGTTGGTCTGGTCAAGCAATAGTCCCTCCATCAAGTCTTGGCAGTACCCGAAAGATGGAAAGTAGAAAAATTGACCCCATTGGTCTCCACAATGCCCATGTTCTGAAGAACCTCATAGCAACTGTCCAAGTAATCCTAGGGATCCTCTGATGGTTTACCCGTAAAAGTAGTAGGGAATAGCTTGGTGAACCGATCCAATCTCTGCAAAGCATCGGCATACATAGCTTCCCCCTCAACTGCCTATGCCACAATACCCGGCTAAGCTGCTCCAGCTGTCTAAGGTGTTAGAGTTTGGAACTGAGAAACTAACTTCTCTGGTGTGCGGGTATTAAGAGTATGGGCCCCTCCCCCAACATGAGAGACGGGTGATGCTGTAGGAAGTAGACCGAAGCGTCCTGAAGTACCGAGGTGGCGATGAACCCCTCTGGGACCTGAGCCTGTCAAACTGGAACCGTCTGAGCAGGAACCTTACTGGCAAAGTCTACCTGTGGGTCTTCTACTGGGCTGCTGATCTGGGCTGAGCCTTGCCCCTACCTCGACCTCTAGCACGGCCTCGGCCTCATCCTCGGCCCCTCGTAGGAGCTGCAATAGGAGGATCGGGCTGCTGATCGATAGATGAGGAAGCATGCGTCCTCGCCATCTGCGAGAGAGTAGAATAGAAACTCAATGGGTGGATGTTCATCCTGACAATGATGCATGATAGACAAATCCTTATATATTCGAGTTATTCTCGGATCTGATGAAAAATTATGGACAAGAATCTTAGTGTCACAACCCGAAGTCTCACCCTCAGGCCGTGATGGCGTCTAACGTTGAACCCGCTAGACAAGCCAACGTTTTGGTTATTACATTTGTTTCTTTATTATTGACAACTGAAATAACAATGATAAACTAGAACATTTATAATTAAAAGTGCGGAATATAAGAAATTCAACAACCAAAATAATAAGTCTTACGAAATTTCCTTAAATACACCCCAAAACTTGTATCACGATCTCACGGACAGTCTAAGATTTACTAAAAATAAAGGTTTGATGTAAATAAGTACAACTATCTTAGAGTAATACAAAAAAAGACAAAGAAAGGAAAGATAAGGAGGTGACGCCAGAGCCTGAGGACGCCTGCAAGACTACCTTGGTGTCGTATGTGGACTGAAGGACACTCCCTCGATCAATGTCCACCGGGTCCGGTATCGTGATTTGCACAATATAAAGAAGTGCAGGTGTAGCATCAGTACAACCGACCCTATGTACTGAGTAAGTGCCGAGCCTAACCTCGGCGAAGTAGTGACGAGGCTAGGATACGACAAATAACAAATACATGTGCATTTCAATAATATAATACAGAAGTAACAACCAGAATAAACAGTTAAGCACAAAAATGGGGATATCATGCTGGGGGGAAGGGAAAAAAATCACAAATGACGGAACGAGATAACAACTAATGTAATTAAATAACAACAAGAATTAACAACTCTAAACAAATAAATAAACAGGAACGACATGGCATGTCCCCTTGTGCTATAGTATCACATAAACACGGCACAAAATGTTCCCTCGTGCATAAATATCAGTAACACGGCACGGAATGTCCCTTCGTGCATAAATAAATAATCACTCGGCACAGAATGTCCCATCGTGCATCAATGAATAATCACTCGGCACGGAATGTCCCCTCGTGCATAAATAAATAATCACATGACACGGAATGTCCCCTCGTGCATAAATAAATAATCACTCCGCACGGAATGTCCCCTCGTGCATGAATAAATAATCACTCGGCACAGAATGTCCCCTCGTGCATGAATAAATAATCACTCGGCATAGAATGTCCCCTCGTGCATAATAAATATAAAAGCAACAATTTGACAGGAAAATCAATGATAAGCAAACTTAAATGCACAAAAATGCTCAACAAGAATACTACTGTCCCGACAATGGCACAACTATAACCAATCCTACACAGTGTATAATTCCAAAGAGTATTCCTCGACCGATCAAGTACTTCACAGTAAACACTCTAAGAATCTCTACCCAATGAGCTAGCACATGTTCAAATTTAATCCATAACACGTCAATCATCAATGAAAAACAAAGGATTCATAATATTCGACTCACGGTCATGCTTGACAACAATATATAGGTACTCGTCACTTCACCTATACATTGAATATGGATTAAACAAGTAGCAATTAAGACTCGATACCTATTCCCTCAAGCTAAGGTTAGGCCAAACCATTACCTCGACTCCAAGAATCAAAATCAAGCCTGTAGCACCGCTTTTACTTTCGAACCCAACTCCGAATATATCGTATCTAGACATAATTGACTTAATAACATCAATAATTGCTAAACAATTCAATTTCAATGCTTAATTATAGAATTCCCAATATTCTTCCAAAAATTCCAAAATTCGACCTCGGGCACGCTTGGTCAAAACACGAGGTTAAGACCAAAAACCCGATCACCCATTCCCCCACGAGCCCGGATATATAATTTTTTTTGAAATCCGACCCCAAAATAAGGTCAAATTCCAAAATAATCAAAAATACCTAACTCTACCCAAACCCCTAATTTCTACCCTTTAATTCCATGTTTTTAGGCCTACAATCTAATGTTTGTTGATAAATATTGAAGAAAAGAGGTTAGAATTACTTACCTAATAGGCTATGGTGAAGAAGCTCTTCAAAAATGGCCCAAGGAGGGGTGGATAAGAAGAAGGTTGTGCAAAATAGTGAAATCCCGTATTGAACATTCTATTTTAGACTTTTTAAATAACTGGGCAAAATTACTCTCCGCGTTCGCGGGCCCCGGGCTGCGTTCGCGGAGGCTTAGATATACTGGCCTATGCGTTCGCGGTTGTGGGACCGCGTTAGCATAGGGTAATTGACACCCAGCCACCAGGCCCTCGCTAATGTTGTGCGTTCGCGACCCTACATACGCGTTCGCACAATAATTACCCAATAACCCACCGCGTTCGCATTCTATGTGGTGCGTTCGCATAAGCTTAAACTACCCTGACCCCCCAGACCTCTATAACCCTGTGCGTTCGCACTCCGTTGAGTGCGTTTGCATAGGGTAATTCTCTGGACACCAGCAACAACACTGAAAACACTAGATTGTTACCACGTTTTGCACTCCGTCACCTACCCGTAACTCACCCGAGCCCTCGGGGATCAAAATCAAATATGCACAAAACCTCAAATACATCCTACGGACTTATTCGTGTAACTAAATTACCAAATTAACATAAAAAATAACGAATTAAACCTCAAAATCAATGAAATACTTCAAAACTTCATAAACTTTAAAAAATTTCATTTTTGATCCGAATCACGTCAAACAAAGTCCGTTTCTTACAAAATATCTTAGGTGTCGCATATAAATCATGTAGAACCTGTACCGGGATCCGGAACCTTTATATTTTTCAGAAAATAATTTTCTTTAAAAACTCATTTCTCGGACTCGGGGCCTCGGAATTCTATTTCGGGCACACGCCCTAGTCCCATATTTTTCTACGGACCCTCTGGGACCTTCAAATCATGGGTACGGGTCCGTTTACCAAAAATGTTGACCAAAGTCAACTCTATTCAATTTTTCAACACCAGATTATTGTTTTATCAGTTTTTCACATAACGGCTTTTCGGTTTTGCGCCCGGGATGTGAACGCACATCGAGGTGAGATAAAAAGAGGCTTTCATGACCTCGGAACACAGATTTAGCTAAAATTACACAGGATGACCTTTTGGGTCATCACACTTAGTTAAAAGTGTTGTTTGTATCTTAGCAAGAGAGAGAGAGAGACACGAATTTTTAGACGAAGTGTGTTCTTTAAAAATGAATATCACCTGCCCATATCATTGTCTCTTTTTATATTTATATGGGACATGTTCCTAAAAATCCTAATAATACAAATGTAGAGAATTCTATCTTGAAAACTAGCTGTTACAACTCTTTTAGTGATACTCGACCTCTACCTCGTCCCTATGATATCTTGACTACGGCTTACGTTGGCTCTTTCTCTAGCACTAGACTTTGACCCATACCGTATTCAATGAACTTGTGTACGGGTAAAATCGGGGGCAACATCTACCCCGATTCTACGATGAGAGAATGGAGGGGGAGCACGGGTCCATGAGATTATAATCGAAGTCATAAACCCTTCGTAGAGTGAACGATATGTCCTACATCGGATATGGAAAAGCGACGCGCCCATGCCCAAGTATAAATTCTAGACCTCGAGAGACACGGTGAATGGTTATGCATGATGGATAGAGGACTATGAGCATGAAGCTCACTCTCAATCAGGTACCTTTTTAGACATTTACTAGTATTGTAACTCTCCTACGATATAAAAGTAAAGTTTTTCTTTAGTCTAACACATTGTAACACACAATTCAAAGCAATAACATGTTATTTTTGCCTTCTAGCTACTGTTAAGGACTTTCCTCACTTCTTATGTTCTTCATTCACGACTGGGCTCGAACCGAGGGTCCAATCGAGGAGGAGGTTACTGTTCAATCTAAGTTCAAGCTTAGTCATAACATTGCGATTGGTTTAATAATTTATTTTGTCTCTAATTCATTTATTTGATATATTTAATTATTTATGTTGAATTAAACCACGTATCCTTTAAACTGTATACAAATTTAATTGTTAACCAATTCTGAAGTAAATACAACCCATTAATATTTCTATCATCTCATGTCATGCTCCATTAGAGAAACAACAAGCCGAATATTTTGAAATAATAATTGGCTCATAAAACCAAGGTAAATGCACACAACAAAAATCTTTGTTAAACCTGTTAAACAGTAGAAACATGTATATATACATATAGGTACATTTGTGTGTGTACAAGTATACATAATAAATATATATATGTTTATGAGAAAGTGTATTAGGCATCTGCGGTTAAGTGAACGCCTTTACGCAGATTGTATTTGTATTATGAATTTCTTTATATTTGTATTATGAACGATGTTGTATGGGGTGAGTGTTGGTCAGCCAAGATCACTTATGTCCAGAAGATGAAGGTAGCAGAGATGGGGATGTTGAGATGGATGTGCGGGCACACCAAGTTAGATATGATCAGAAATGAGGTTATTCACGATAAGGTTGGTGTGGCCCCTATTGAGGACAAGATGCGGGAAATGCGGCTTGTTGATACCCAATTTTTCCGCAAATTATTTTTTAACTTGCATATATGCCGTCAAAATCATTTTTTGTAATGATTGGTATTTTTCTATAATTTTCCAACATTTCTATTAATTTAGTCTAATTATCCAATATTTGATCTCCAATAATTAATTATAAATTTGCATTACAAATAGTTTCAAAATATTTCTTGGCTTAATATACTATTTTTTGCCCTATTATCATTTAATTATTTCACAAATTAGCCAAATTTGCATTATTTGATTATATTTGCAATAACTTTGCAATTATAGCTAAACTATATATTTTATGCTATTTTGACTCGATAATCAGTCATTTCATATTTTTAATACTAATTAATTACTTTAATTTCATCTATTTAGCATCAATTCCATTTTATATAATTATTTACAATTTTTATTAATTATTTTATCTATTTTTTATAGGTATTTAACATTTAGCCATTTTTAATTTTCAATCACAACCTCATTAATCCGGACCCCTTAACCCAATTAATACCCCAGCCCAATCCTCAATTATACCCGGCCCAACCCCCATTTGATCTGAGCTATTGATTAATTCAAATCAACGGCCCAGATCAACACTTACCATATTAACACCTATAGACTACCCCCCCCGTTCATTCCCCCCCCCCTCCCTCACTCGTAACCTAACTGTCTCTCTCTCTCTCTCTGAGACTCTCTCTAGAACCTTTCCCTCCTTTGAGCTCTGTCTCTCCTTCTCCGTCTACCTCACTTGTCGGAAACTATAGGGTTCTTACCTCTCCTCAACCCTATGGCTCCGTTTTTCATGTCCGTGTAACCGATGGAGGATTTCAAGCGACCCTGAGGCAATACACTCCTAACTCTGGTCTCATGCCTTGTTTTCCGGCCTCCTATGGCCGTTCGAGTATGGTCTTTGCATTTTCCGGCCAAACGTCGGTAATATCTAAGCCTCTTCTCTTTTTTGGGTTTTCTCTGAAACCCTAGCTTTAATCGTCCGATGTTTTAGATTTGTGACGGATCTATGTCTATTCTGAGGGTTTCATCTGTTTTCTCTCAAAACCCTTGGTTTTCAAACGATTCTTCATCTTAGGAACTAGGGTTTCTTAATATATTTTTTAAAACGCTTTACCTTCTAATTTTAATACTAATCTATGACTTCCAGTATGTTTTGAACGTTTTTGCTTAAGTCTCATCCTTTACCCTAATTATTCGGGCGAAACCCCATTTTTAGGGGTTTTCTTCGTATTATTTGCTATGTTTGCTTGTCTGTATGTTCTTCTGGATTTTCCCTGAGTTCTATGCTTCTCGCTTTAATTTTGTTGTTAGGGTTTCAACTTTCTAATTTTTCTATCATTTCTTACTTAAGGTTTCTCTGGTTTTCGTGCCTATTTGTGTTTAATAAGTATGATTATTCATTGTTTACCTAATACTCTGATGATTTTGTGCATCACTTCGAATTTATGATTTTGTATATGTTCTCCTTAGAGATTTTGTATTGACCTTTTGAATTACTTCCTTATTCGTGAGATGATTTCCTTAATTAGCACAGATTCCTTGTGATTTTAGTCTCAACCGTGATTCAAAAACTGATTTTTTAGAACTAAATTGTATTCTACTTTATTTATGTGCATAAACATATTTTCAAATATTCAGTATATATTTTCCTTACTTGAAATATTATGTATTTGGTCCTTATTATATGTTACATGATTTTACTACTCCTATTGGGGTAAAATAGGTTTATAGTTGATTCCTTTCCTTTATTTAACTCTAATTGTGTCCGTTTGAATTAGGACTCCCTAATTAAAGGGAGTTCGGGTCTTTAATTGATTCTGACTTGGGTATTCTTCCTACAATTGTGCGCTATTATTTCTTATTACCTTATTGCTTTACTAGTTTTCAAAATTATAAATACTCTACTCTCTTTAGCAAGAAAGACACACAGGCATACTCATTGCTCTGAACTCTCTCTTACTTTCCTACACATTCTCTCTTGCTTCTCTTATTGACTACTGGCTACTCAGTCGGCTGAAAGCCAAGACTAAGTAACTTGCTGCTCTACTGTTCTATTGCTTTATACATTGCTGCTCTATTGCTCTGCACACTATTGTCCTATTGCTCTACTTCCCTGCACACTACTGTTCCATTCTCTCACTCTTGACTGGTATGTCTTCTATTTGATTTACAACATCCAAACCAACATGTTTTTATTCGTATTTTACTTTCTCTTATTTCTTTTATGCTTCTACTTATGGTTCTGCTGTTTACCTTGCAATTAGCATGTCTTTTTGCTAGTTCAGTGATGTGATTACCCTTCCCTTATTTCAGCATGTCTACCGCTTCTCCTTTTTGTTTACTACAATTCTGCCTTACTCCCTAACCCAGTACATTACCACCATGTATTCATGACCCCCTAGCTACTAAGTAATCATGAACCCCTTCCCTGAACTTAATATGTGAACGTGTTTGGCATCCCTCAATCTAATTCTGTTAAGCTCCTGGCATGATCATTTTGTGATAGAGTGTGTTGTGACTGTTTAAGTCCTGTAATACTTTCTCTGATGTCTACCTGTGTGAAAATGTGCTTTCACATGTGAACTACTTGTCCCCAATTCCCCTTCCCCTGTTTGTGTTTTCTTCCCTGAATTATGTGTGCTATTCTAATTCTGAGATTGTCCTACTCACCTTCTTTCAAACTGGTTTTCACTAAAGCAAACTCTTATGTTACTCTCCCAAACTATTTCCAAACTATTTTTTTTTTCAAATCAATTCTTTCAAAACTATGTAAAGCACTCTCACATACTCTTAGAAGTCTAGGTTCTGCCCCCTTAATGTGTGACTTCTTAGGGACCCTTATTAGCTCCCTTTGAATTCTGACACATTAAGGTTGGCTCTTCCACACCGCACTTACTCAATTCTGGTTGTGAATCTGGGTGTGAGCATTTCTCGAGATCCCTCGAGATCCTTAGGGAACTTTGACACACCTGGATTTTGTGAAAGGTTGTGAATCAATGCCGTTGAGGAATTCTGGAGATTCTGGGCCTATCAGTAGGCTCCGTATAGTATAACTTCTTATTTTCTTATTTCAATTATGTAATTTGTGCCCAATGGTCTGTAATAATGATTTGTAAACAACTTTGGGGCCGGATAGTTAAAAAGGAAGGGCAATACGCATGCTATAGTTATTAAAGGGTAGATACCATGATTCTAGGTTTACATTTCCTACATGTGCACTAGAACTCATGTTTAGAATAATCATGCATTAGATATCATGCTCTTTAGGTCCCATGATTATTGCTTTAGCATCTCATTTGGTATCATCATTTGTCACTTAGAAAATCATGCTCTAGGATTAAACGTTAATATAAACCTGCTATTCGTGTAAACCAGGTCTAATATTGCTGTAATATTGTGGTACGCTTAAAAATCCTGCCTAGGATAACAATGCGCTAATAAACAGTTCACTCTTATATTATAAAAGCATGTTCAATACGATAACTTTATGCATTTAGCAAATCATACCTAAGAATTCTGCACACAACCCATTATGCATCTCTATATGTGCATATTACATATAATGTTTTAGGACTCATTCTTCGCCTAATTACTAATGTATGAAAAAGGACCTAAAACTGTTTTACCATGTCTCTAAACAACTAGTGATAATTCTGCATTTTATGCAACATCTAAGTACAACATGTTTAGGCAAAACAACTCAAACATTTTATTTAATAATCCGGGTAATTACTGAGCACTGTCTTACGCCTAGGCAAGCCTTAGGTAATTAAAGTTATTAAAACTGGAAATATGTTTATTTATGTATGCTGCTTAAATATCAACAAGATAAAAATCAGTAAGCAAAACTAATTAAGACTTCCTCTCTGAGTTATGAAATCAAATTTGTCTCTTTGTTATTTTAAAAATCACCTAGATGCCATGTTTTAAGGTCCTTACCTTAACTTTGTTTGATTCATGCTGTTTATTTGCATTATTTGTGGAAGTACTATTTATATGTTTGTCCCTCTAATTGCAGTCCTAAATGTTCTTGTTTGTCTCTTAGTATTTTGCCTTTAAACCCGAGGTTTGTCTAGAACCTCGCTCATATGATAGAAGTCCTAAACTCCTCCAAGGGATATTAGGAAGGAACGGGTAACAACATGCAATAGAGGTTGGTGACCAACACTCGCTCTAATTACCTTAATGGGGTGGGAAATGGTAGATATGGATATGATGACCGGTGCGCTAATACCACGTGTAGCCCCTCTTTGAGGAGTGAGATACCAGGTATTGCATTGATGTGATCCATATAACAAACAAACCTAGGATACCCCCCTATGCATGTTTAGACTATAATCCTTTTCAAAATCTACTTAGTTATTAAATATTTTCAAACTTAGTAACACATGTGTGCTTAGAATGTGAATATTTCAAAACCATCTACTATTTTAAACATTATCTTCTTGCTTGCTATTTATACAAATTCACAAAGTTGTTTGGCCGGGAACCACAATTGTGGATTCTGAGGGGTGCCTAACACCTTCTCCTTAGGATAATTTCAAGCCCTTACCCTATCTCTGGTTATCAAACTTGTTTGTAAATGAACCCCCAATAGGTGCCCTAACGCACCTTAACTCGTTAGGTGGCGACTCTTCAAAACTTGCAAACCTCTTTCCCAAAAGGAACAAGTTGTCCCAACCAATGTCAAAAACCCTTGTCCGACCCCGAAAGGGAGTTCAGAAAAGAGGGAGCGCGACAGCATGGCGACTCTGCTGGGATTTTTAGGATTTTACCATTTTCAAACTGCTTTGTACCTCTTCCCTTACTCCTTACATGAAATTATTTGTGTATTTCCTTCAAGCATTTAACTTACCTAAAAAACAACTGACATATTTTCTTGTTTCTTTTTCTTTGTAATCACTTTTTAAAAAATTATAACTGTTGTATTTACTGCTTTCATAACATGCAAATACATGAATACGTGCCTTTACTTCTTATTCACTGCATAATCATGATGAACATCATAACTCATGCCAAAACAAATCATATAGCAACACTTGATGAATGGTTGCGCCCTTCCTATTTTATCACCCCCCAAAATTTGGAAAGTCTTATTTGCGGTAAAATTAGTCGATCAGCGGTGCAGTCGACGGTTCCGTGCCTTTCCCCCTAAAGTTGTCCGCTCAAGAGTACAGGTCAAAAAACCCATAGAAACCTTACTCCGCTATACTGTTGCATGCATCATGGTCTGACCTAGCCAGGCTAATGTGTTGTCCGCACAATAGCCTTTAAAGATAGCCTTATCCAAAAGTCCATCGGGTTTTCCATAATCCCAACAGACGCAATCATGTTCTATGCATTTATTTGGAGAACTAAATGCTTGTATGCTAATCATAAATGTACATATAGTCGAGTCTTGCGGGGGTAAGGGTCTAACATTTTGTCTTGTGGAAATATGAGGCACGAAGTCCCTATACTCGGCATGGTTGCCAACATTCACCCAAAACTTCTAAACTGATGGGAGGACCTTCACTACAGTGATAAGATGCTCGTCCAAAAATACTTGGGTAACCTACCGTCTCTCCTCGACATTCAACCCAATAAAATGTTGATAGAGGCTTCCACTTTGTTCTGGGCTAGTGAAAGAGCCGTCTTCCGTTTTGGGGACATCGAAATGACACTGTTGCTGGAAGAAATAAGAGGACTGGCAGGTTTAGTTTGGGAGACTCCCGAGTTGCTGATGCCTGAGAACCGCACGGTCAGGGGTTTCTTGAAAATGATGGGTCTAAAGAAGAATACAGAGTTAGAGTTTTTGAAGAAGTGGTACATTCCTTTCGAGTATTTGTACGAAAGGTACGGCCATAGTAAGTCATATCGTACCTATCATGACGAATTCTCCATAACAACTTTGGGACACATTCACCGTAGGGTATTCGTATTCATCGTTTGCTTCCTGGGGCTGATTGTATTTCCAACAAAGAAAGAGATAATCCACACTGGGCTGGCTACGGTAACCAAAACCTTGATGGAGGGAATGGATGGACAAACTTTCGGCATCGTCCCTATGATTATCTCAGACATCTATCGAGCCTTAGAACATTGTCAAAAGGGAACTAAGCACTTCGAATGCTGCAACTTGCTACTAAAACTCTGGTTCTTAAAACATCCCCAAAAGGGTCAGTACCGGCAAGAATTCCGCTAAGGGCATGGGACGACCACATCGCTTTCCATCACCCAAAGCGAATGACGTACCTTCCCTACATATTTGCTTAGCCCGAAACTGCCAAAGAATGGGTAGAGTTCTTTGATAATCTGACTGAGGAACAAGTCCAATGGATGTTCGAGTGGTTTCCAATAGATGAATTCGTCGTCAGGTCCAGGGATGCACCATTCCTGATACTAATTGGGTTGAGAGGAACATATCCTTACGTCCCTCTCCGGGTTATGAGACAAGCAGGCAGAAAGCAAATTTTACCAAAGGTCGACAAGGTGAGCCATTTTTTAGCCGACTTTCAAGATGATGATACTCCTCACAAGTTCCAAGTAAAACACATGTGGAGCTATAAGATCATAATGGAGAAAGACACAGTTGAGCCGAACAAATATCATGCAAGTTGTACACCTTTATACTCAGGGTGGCTAAAAGACAACTAGGATGGAAGGCCAGGGTTCATTCAAGGCACATGATTATAGATGAAAAGGCTGAAGCTCAAGTCAAGTATAATCAACTGCGCAAGAGGATCAATGAATGCGAAGACGAACACCGTGAGATACACGAAACCAACAGGAAGTTGATTGAAGAATGTAAAGACACGACCTTCAACGCCAATAGAAAGCTGGGGTACCTGGAGCGAGGCATAGTCGAGTTGGAGGGTAAATTCATCAAGAAGGTTGAAGACTGCCAAAAGGCTGAGGGGCACGAAGGTGGACATCTGGCCAGGTCATATCTATTGCTAGTAATTCATGAGCTGGGGAACCTGTTCAAGGGAATCAAGGATGGTGAGTTTGGGGAAGGTCCCTCTGGGACCAAGTAGATAGGATTTCCTTTTCCGCTTTATCAATTTAATAAGGCCCATATCCATTAGTGATTTTTATTTCTTGCTTGTTTAGTGTCGTTTTGGGTTCGTCTATATTCACATTAACGAGATGAGGCATTTTTGCATCCAAGTTCTCCAAATTAACTTGTCACTAGGCCTCCTACGGGCATAGCGAGGTTCCGCAAATTAGGACGTGCTTTATATTTTCACATTATGTGTTTAAATACCGCAACATTTTTTCATAACCCTCACGGACTTGGCTACCTTTTTGTTTTTGCTTTATTTTATTTTCTTTGATTATTCCCCTTCCCCAAAGGTTGGTTCCTGCAATCTGGCATCATCATCATAATACACAAGATCCAAGGGCCCTCCGCCTTCTCCTCCTCCCAGTCCTCCAAAAGGCAAAGACAAAGGCAAAATGGAAGATTCAAACAACATCAGAAAAGAGAACACAATGCTAGTCAAACGAACAGAGGATCCGAACGATTAAGGTACTCAGGTTCAGAAAGAGGCCATGACACAACTAGAGCAAAGGCTGGTGAAGCTCCAAAGGGAGCTTGAGCAAGTCCATAATTTCGCAAACCTATCCTTCTCACTCAGTGTCCCTGATGTCACTCAAAATCCCATACCTCCTCAGAACACCCCAAACAAGAAAAATCTTCCCAACACTCATCACAGCATAACTCCACCAAAAAATCAAACTATCCCACCACAGCACCAGCACAACACCTGCCACGCTCTGAGAAACACACCGATAATCATCCCTGAACCGCAAAACTCCACAAATGATCATCTTTACGCCCAAACACTAGGCCATCACCACAACCCAATCTACGTGGATACTATGACGTACTACACCCAACCCATTTCATACACACCCGAATCTAGTGAGAATGATTTTCTTATCAAGAGTCTGGCCGAGGAAATCAAAAGACTGACCAGCCGAGTTCAAGGGGTTTAGGGAAGCAAAAGAGTCGAGGGGCTGAACTATGAAGACATATGCATACATCCCGATGTCGAACTATGAATACCTATAGTGATAAGTTGGTTGGAGTAGGGAAAGATGAAAAGATCCGCATGAAGCTGTTCATGAGGAGCTTGACAGGAGATGCTCTGTCTTGGTATATCATCCAAGACTGTGATGACCCAAAAGGTCATCCCGTGTATATCTAGCTAATTTTGTGTTTTGAGGTCATGAAAACCTCCTTCTATCTCACCTCGATTTGCGTGTGCAGCCGGGGTGTTTAGCCGGGAAACCTTTATGTGCAAAACTGAGGAAATTGGCAATTTTGTATTTGAAATTTGAATTTAGTTGACTTTGGTCAACATTTTTGGAAACGGACCCGGACCCGTAATTTGACGGTCCCAGAGGGTACGTAGGAAAATATGGGACTTGGGCGTATGCCAGAAACGGAATTCCGAGGTCCTAAGTCCGAGAAATGCATTTTTAAAAGAAATTGTTTTCTGAAAAATTTTCAAAATGAAATTATATTTGAAATCTGTGGTATCGGGCCCGTATCTTGGTTCCGGAGCCCGGTACAGGTTTGATATAATATTTATGTCATATCTATGATGTTTGATAAGAAACGGAAGTCATTTGACGTGATCCGGAACCTATATGCAAAGTTTGATGTTTTAGAAGTTTTTGGAAAATTTCATTGATTATGGGGTTTAATTCGTTGTTTATGATGTTATTTTGGTGATTTGATTACACGAATAAGTCCGAAGGATGTTTTTGAGGTTGTGTGCATATTTGGTTTGGAGCCCCGAGGGCTCGGGTGTGTTTCTGATAGGCGTCCGGGGTTTTTTGAAACTCAAAATTCTGGTGTAAAACTGGTTGCTGGTGTCTGGTGTAATGTACTATGCGATCGCATAAGGTCCTCCACGATCGCATAGCACAGGCTGTGATGGGGGCTGGATTTTCTCTACGCGAACGCAAAGAGCTGAGTGCGAACGCGGAGCTTTAGGGTCCTTGCTCTACGCGAACGCACCCCTTCTGTCGCGATCGCATATGTTTGGTGAGGGGCTGGGGCTGGGTAGCTAGTTACTCAGTGCGAATGTGGTCCCTTAGTCGCGATCGCGGAGGATAGGAAAGGGGAAAATATGCGAACGCACCTAGATGGTCACGAAAGCATAGCTTTAGAGGGGACCTTGGGGCTGTGTATCTTTAACCCTGCGCGAACGCGGCCCCACGCTCGCGAATGCATAGGTCTGATAAGTCAACCCTTCGCTAACGTGACTAAGGGCCCGCGAACGCAAAGAGTATTTTCGCCCAGTTATATTTCCAGTCAAAAACATAATACACTTACGGGATTTCACTCCATTTTCAAAACTTCTTCTCCTTCACACCACCTTGGGCGATTTTTGAATGGAAACTTCACCATAACTTCATAGGTAAGTAAGCTTAGACTCATTTCCTTCCATTTTTATCAACACCCATTAGATTTCTAAACCTAAAACATGAGATTAAGGGTACAAAATTAGGGATTTGGGGAGAATTAGGGTTTTTTGATTAATTGGAAATTTGACTTCCTTTTGCGGTCGGATTTCAAAACAAATTATATATCCGGGCTCGTGGGTGAATGGGTGATCGGGTTTCGGTCCAAACCTCGTGTTTCGACCATGCGGGCCCGGGGTCGATTTTTGGATTTTGGGAAGAATATTAGAAATTCTATGATTAAGCATTGGAATTGAATTGTTTAGAATTTATTGATGTTATTGAGTCAATTATGTCTAGATACGATTGATTTGGAGTCAGTTTCAAAAGCAAAAGCAGTGCTTGAGGCTTGATTTTGATAGTGGAAGTCGAGGTAAGTGTTTGGCCTAACCTTAGCTTGAGGGAATAGGTGTTGAGTCTTGTTTGCTACGTGATTATACCATGTTCAATGTATAGGTGAGGTGACAAGTACCTATATGTTGTTGTCGAGCATGCCCGTGAGTCGTATATTATGAATTATTTGATTTTCATTAAGATTTGTTGTGTTATAGATTAAATTTCAATTTGGTAGTTATTCGTTGATGGAAATTCTTTGTTGTGAATAATGTTGAGTATTTATTCGGTTGAGGAATATTTTGTTAACTTATGCATAGGTTTGGTGTGTCGCATAACCTTCTTCGCAAAAACCATGGGGCAAGAATGCAACAATTATGCGGTCTGCATACCCAAAATGCGATCGCATTCTGGGATGCATAGTTGTCCTCAATTTGGACAGTAGCCTGTCTAGGTATGCGACCATTATGCGGTCTGTATACACGTTATGCGATCGCATAGTGCGTTGCATAACAACACAATTCTGGAAACTTTTATTTTTCAAGTTTCGGGGTACTTTTTACTCAAAATAGGTCTGTTTTAAGAATTTCTATAGTCATCACAACACAGGGACCTATTCGGGCATTATTTTACACTTAGAATTTTACGGGTCTTTACATTCTCCCCCACTTAAAATCATTCGTCCTCGAATGAGGATAGGAAAGTCATTGGGTTTTGAAAACACAATATGCCAACTCCCAATTTTCATTAACTCTGATATTTTCTGAAAATTTTGCCAGAGTTTCCTCTGTAATTAGGACTGTCTACCAGTCAGAGAGCCCCCGAAACACATGTTCTTGACCAATTAAATGCTACATAATGCAGTTATTCTAACAACTTGTATATAATCTTGTTACCTCAACAACTTGCATATATTCAATTACTTCCACATGCCATATACACTTCGATTAATCATTACCAATCTACACTTCTATTAATAATTTAACCATCACACGAGTTTCACATAATTTCACTTACTCCAACAATTTGCACATAATTCCTTTATCCCATCAAATCATATAAAATTCAATTACTTTAACCTGCTTATACATAATTCAGTTAACACCACAACTTGCATATCATCTAACTACCACATGAATTGCACATAATTTTAGCTTACTTCAAAGAGCTGCACATTTCCCAAATAATCACAACATACACAAATATGGCACAACTTGAGATGTTACAATAATAAGGAAATTAGGAGAGTGAAGTGTTCTTGCACAAAATTAAACACAAAGGTGTATTCACTTAGAGATGGCAGTTCTCACGATCACTACTAGACTTGTTCAAACAAATGGGGATATTTTTCTTTCATTTAATTTTCCGCTTCCCACGTGGCTTCCTCGACTCGTTGACTTCACCACAACATTGTAACTGAAGCAATTTCTTTGTTTCTCAACCTACGCACTTGCCTATAAATAATTGCAATCGGAACTTCTTCATATGATAATTCTTCATTAACCTTAATAGTCTCAACTGGCACGATGGCGGATGGATATCCAACCACTTTCTTCAACATAGACACATGGAATACTTGGTGCACTAATGACATTTCAGAGGGCAATTCCAGCCTATACGTGACTTGCCCTATCCTTTGAGCGATCCGATACGGCCCGACATACCTAGGGCACAATTTCCCTTTATTACCAAACCGCATCACCCCTTTCATGGGAGATACCTTCAAGAATACCCAATCATCTACTTGAAACTCTAAATCCCTACGACGAACATCCACATAGGATTTTTGACGACTCTGAGCAGTTTTCATCCTCTCCTGAATGACTCTAATTTTTTCCATAACTTGTTGCACAAGATCTGGTCTTAACAATTCTGCCTCACCAGCCTCAAACCATCCGATCGGAGACCTACATCTCCTTCTGTACAATGCCTTAAATGGGGCCATCTGAATACTAGCCTAGAAGCTGTTATTGTAAGAAAACTCTATAAGCGGCAAATGATCATCCCAGCTACCCCTGAAATCCAAAACATAAGCACGTAACATATCCTCAAGCGTCTAAATAGTACACTCTGCTTGAGCATCATTCTGCGGGTGGAAAGTCGTGCTGAGATTTACCTGAGTACCCAAACCTTGTGGAAATTTCCTCCAAATGTTAGTTGTGAACTAGGCCCCTCGATCCGAAGTAATATCAACTAGAGTGCAATGATGTCTGACTATTTCCTTGATATACAACTGAGCATACTGTTCTGCAGTATCAGTGGACTTGACCGGTAAGAAGTGAGCTGATTTCGTTAGTCGATCCACTATCACCCAAATTGAGTCGAACTTGCGCTGAGTGCGAGGTAACCCTTCACGAAGTCCATATTGATCATATCCCATTTCCATATCGTTATTTCCATGAGCTGCGTCAACCCACCGGGCCTCTGATGCTCGGCCTTCACCTGCTGACAATTGGGACATCTGGCCACAAAGTCCGCCACACCCCTCTTCATACTACCCCATCAATAGATCTCCTTGAGATCGTGATACATTTTCATAGAACCTAGGTGAACAGAATACCTGGAATTATGAGCCTCTGCCATTACCCTCTCCCGTAGACCATCCACATCAGGAACACATAGTTTCCCCTGACACCGCAAGACACCGTCATCATTGCCGAGTGAAAAAGCTAAAATCTTGTGATTCAAAATTGCTTCCTTCAATTGTATAATTTCCGGATATATGAATTGCTTTTCCTTGACTTCCGCTACAAGCGAGGACTCTGCTCCATTACGTATCACGACATTCCCCTCACCTGAGGTCGAAAGACAGACCCCAAGACTGGCCAATGATAAACCACCCTAGCCAAAGGCCTCTGACCGGCCTCCAAATGTGCCAAGCTACCCATGGATTTCCGACTAAGAGCGTCGGCTACCACATTCGCCTTCCTAGATGGTACATAATATTCATATCGTAATCCTTGAGCAATTATAACCACCTCCGCTCCCTTAAGTTCAACTCCTTGTGCTTGAATAAATACTGAAGACTCTTGTGGTCTGTGAACACGTTCACATGGAACCCATAAAGGTAATGCTACAAAATTTTCAATGCAAACACAACCGCTGCGAGCTCCAAATCATGCGTCGGATATTTCTTCTCCTGATTCTTGAGTTGCCTTGAAGAATACGCTACAACTTTACCACATTGCATCAACACACACCCCAAACCAACTCTCAAAGAATCACAATAAACCACGAATCCCTCTGAACCTTCTGGCAAGGTCAACACTGGTACTGAAAACTCTTCTCACAAGCATCGAACCACTGAAAGTTAACTACTTTTTGCGTCAACTTAGTCAATGGGGAGGTTAGAGTAGAGAATCCCTCCACAAACCTCCGATAATACCCAGCTAGACCCAAGAAACAGGGAATCTCCGTCGGGGTCATTGGTCTAGGCCAATCCTTTACCGCTGCAATCTCTTGGGGATCGACTTTAATCCTTTCCCTAGAAATAACGTGGCCCAAAAAGGTGACTGATTCTAGCCACAACTCACATTTTGAAAACTTTGCATACAACTGGTGCTAATGAAGAGTCTGCAGAACTGCCCTGAGGTGATTAGCATGATCTTCCTGACTTCATGAATAAACAAGGATATCATCGATGAAGACTATCACGAAGGAGTGAAGAAATGACTTGAAAACCCGATTCATAAGATCCATAAAAGCTACTGGGGCGTTGGTTAGCCCAATGGACATTACCAGAAATTCAAAGTGCCCATAACGAGTCCTGAAGGCGGTCTTAGGAATATCCTTCTCCCTGATCTTTAACTGGTTGTACCCTGACCGTAAATCAATCTTTGAGAAAAACCTACCACCTTAAAACTGATTGAATAAATAATCTATCCGAGGATGTGTATATTTATTCTTGATGGTGACCTTATTGAGTTGTCGATAATCGATACTCATTCAAAGCAATCCATCTTTTTTTCTGACAAAAAGAACTGGTGCGCCCAAAGGCGGCACACTTGGCCGAATGAAACCCTTTTATAATAGATCTTTCAATTTCTCCTTTAACTCTCTCAATTCTGCTGGCGCCATTCTGTAAGGTGGAATAGATATTGGTTGCGTATCTGGCACTACCTCAATCCCGAAATCGATCTCTGTATCTAGCGGAATCCAGGAAGCTCATCCGGAAACACTTCAAGAAACTCATTCACATACGACACAGACTCGGGAGCAGGCACCTCTGAAGTGGTGTCCGCAACCCGGACCAAGTGATAGATGTATCCTTTCCTAATCATCTTGGAGGCTTTAAGATAGGAAATAAACTTTCCCTTCGGCACAACATCACCCCCTTTCAATTCAATAACGGGCTCGTTAGGAAATTCGAGCCTCATAATTCTGGTTCGGCAATCGAGTTTAGCAAAGCATGAATAAAGCCAATCCATTCCCATGATTACATCAAAATCTAACATCTCTAACTCAATAAGATCGGCCTGGTATCTCGACCACACATCGTAACAACACAATTCCTATACACTCGCGCGGCCGTAATAAAATCACAAACCAGAGTCGACACTGAGAACAACTCATGAATCTGTTCGGGTTCTATCCCAAAACTCAAAGCAATAAATGGAGTAACATATGACAAAGAGGACCCCAGATCTATAAGAGTATAAACATCAAGCAATTGGATAGTTCGAATACCTGTGACAACATCTGGAGAAGCCTACGCACTTAGGAGACCACTCAAAGAATAGAACCGACTGGGTCCCCCTTGACCCCGTGCTCTACCCCTAGCTGCACCGCGCCTTGCTGGAGCTGGAGGGCGTGCTAAAGATGTAGCGGCTGAAGAACTAGACGGTTGAGCGATGCCCCTACCTGTGCCTTGATTGGGCGCACAACAATCCCACTAGATATGACCTCTCACACTGCATCTGTAGCGTACCAAAATATCCAAGTAATATGGCTCAGAATGGAACCTCACACACTTAGGACATGTGGCCCTCCGCTGCTGTTTAAATCTCCCACTAGAATAACCTGACTGATGGAACCTCCAGCTATGTGAACCACGCCCAAAGTGACCTCCCTGCTGATAACTGTGCCCTGATGGCGGCGCACTAGCTGAGGACTGAGCATAGGACTAATATGGCCCTGATGACCCTCTCCCTAGGGCTGATCTCCCACCTCCAACTAAGCTCCCAGGGCTGCCCGCTGACCGGGACCTACTACTACCCTCTCTCTTCATTCTTATTTTCAATTTCTAGGCCTCCGTAGCCTGGGAAAAACCCACAATCTTACCGTACTTAATATATGAATGAAAGGCAGGAGTAGCAGCCTTATTGACAACAAAGGGACCAAGGCCCTGAACAAACCGACGAACTCTGGCCTCCATAGTCGGCATAATGTGGGTAGCATACTTGGACAAGTGCAAAAACTTCATATGGTACTCCCACACACTCATGTGGCCCTGCTTAAGGATCTCAAACTCTGCAGCACGGGCTGCCATAACCTCGACAGGCAAGAAATGATCCATGAAAGCATCTACAAACTCGACCCACCTTGCCGGAGGGATCCTCTCTCCACGGGAACTCTCCCACATCTCAAACCACGAATATGCTTCTCCCTTTAGATGATAGGAAGCTAACTCAACTCCCTATGTTTCAGTAGCCTTCATAACCCGGAGGGTCTTGTACATTTCATCTACGAAATCTTAAGGATCGGCCTCTGGGTCGGTGCCTGTGAACTCTGGAGGGGCTAACCGTAGAAACTGGTTGACCCTAGAACCAAAAGAATCCCCTTGATTGCTAGAGGACGCAGGGGCAACCTGTGATCTTTGGGCCTGGGAGGCCACTAACTGAGTCAACATCTGGATAGCTCCGCTAAGGTCCCCATCAGAAATACTGGGACCGAAAGCTGGGACTGAGGAAGGATAAGAAACATCAGCGGGAGGGATTTTAGTACCCTCCGCTGGAGAAGGAATTGGGATAGACTGGCCTGGCACGGAGGAGTCAGGTTGATTCAAGGTCGGGGAATCATTCTCACCCGCACCATCAGATAAAGGATTTTTGGGCACACTTGGGGTGGAATTGGCCTCTAGGCCGAGTCGAGCTCTCTTCTTGGCCGCCATTGACTTAAATTTAGGACAGTACGCAAGTTAGATAAATATATTCTCATCTTTCACTTCATCGCACGATACAAAGTAATAATGAAAGGGTATTTTCCTAAATGTCCATGAAGCCCCCTACTTATAAATGTGGTCGACAACACACAGATAAGAAGAGCTATACTAGACACGGCTCCCACACATCCTAGGACACTTTTAAAACCTAAGGCTCTGATGCCAAGTTTGTCAGGCCCCAAAACCGAGGGACGAGACCGGCGCCTAACCGGATGAACCCAGTCAAGCGGACCTGGATTACCTTTTCTACCCAACGTATTACCCCGTGTTCATAACGTACATTATTCCATATGAGTTAGCCAATTTAGATTCAAAGTACACTTTACAACATAATCCCATTTTCCTCTTTTAGTTTTCAACAATAGATAATCCAAAATATACAAGTTACATACAACATTTCTTATTTACGATCCACAAGTACGAGTGAGTACAACTACCGCCCACAATATATATATACATATACACGCACAGTGTCTACAGAGCCTCTAAGAGTTCTTAGGAGTTTTACATAACTTGCTGGCAACAAGGCCCCGACTATACCTTTACAACATAAGCAAAAGAGGATAGTATAATCCACACGCGGCCCCGAGAGAAAGAGGGGCTCACCAAAACTGCTGAAGAGATGAAGAGGAGGAACCACTAACGGCGAGCTGAGCTACCTGCTATGGAACCACCTATATCCATATAAAAGATGTAGCGCCCCCGGCAAAATGGGCGTTAGTACTGTGGAATAGTAACATTATGTATGAACAAATTTTACCCTAAGTACAATAAAATAATACACAGATAAGAGACAGTTAATGGAACCAACAAGTATTGCATAGAAACATAAACAACCAAAACGAAGAGTTTCACAGATTCTCCTTTCAATACCATCATATTCAAGAGTTTCACAGATTCTCATTTCAACACAACCACGTTACACCCTTAGTACCTTGGAAACCCTTATTACCTCGCCCACCATTATTACCTCGTCCACCCTTATTACCGCGTGTCGCGGCGTGCAACCCGATCCCACCAGACAATCACGTTTCATAACAACAATCACCAACAATTAAATCACAAGGATCTTCATTACAAGGAACACAAGTTCATATAAGCAATTCGCTATGTGGACTCAACACACAATGACTCTCACCAAGTTGTAATTCATGTACACGGTGTTGCCATAACCGTTCAATTCAATTACATCATTTCACAATACCCTTTTTCATTACTTACCACACATGATTTTTAGCCATTAAATAAATTCCCACACATGGGCACATCAACATTCTTTCATTCATTAACACATACTTTCATATAGATACCCTCGAGCATTTACGAGCTTTGTGCATAATAAGATCAAGGAACAACCAACCACATTTCACAATCTCAACCAGCATAGTAGTCAACAAGAAATTCAGGGAGTGAAGTATTACGCCTCAACACACATGGACATTCAATTAACATATAATTAAACAAAGTACACATACCGTATGCTCGGACACCAACAAGAGGATTCTACAAAGGTTAAAGTTATCCATACATAGCTGGAGTCGAAATACCCTTCTAATTCCTATTCCCAAATCAGCGGCCCCTCAAGCAACCACAATCTAATTCATAATGTAACACACTTAGAATTGGGAATCATGAACACAATTCGAACTTGCTTAGGCATTTTATTGAATGCCAAGTGACCCCTCAGATTACCAACCCCTTGTGAATATTTACTCTAACCCACTTCCCTTTACTAGATGGTGACAATAAATGAACATTAATGCAATGTTCTTCACTTTTATCTTCAAGAACCCATTTAGGGGAGGTCTACTATTAACCAAAAATCTAAAAATTTAAGGGAAATGGGGTGGGAACTTACCTGTTAGAATGAAGAAGAAGATTACTCGAAATTCCCAGGCCTGAGTGATTTTAGAAAAATCAAATTGATGAAGAAGGAGCTTTCTCTCTCAAGAACCCTCTCTCCCCTCTCTCTATTTTGTTCATAAATTCCTTAAAAAAAAGGGAGGGGTGTTTTATTGAAAAGGTGTTCAGGTTTTAAAAATTAGAAATTAGGAGCCCCGACACAAGAATGCGCTCAGGGATCGCATTCCTGCTATGCGGTCCGCATTCATGTCGCATAGTTGGCCCTCAAATGGGCCAAAATTGGAAAATAATCTGCCCAGGTATGCGACCACTATGCGGTCTGCATACCTGTTATGCGGTCGCATAGTGCGTCGCATAACCTCCTTCGCAAAAACCATGGGGCAATAATGCGACAACTATGCGGCCCGCATACCCAAAATGAGATCGCATTATGGGCCGCATAGTTATCCTCAATTTTGACAGTAGCCTATCCAGGTATGCGACCATTATGCGGTCCGCATACACGTTATGCGATCTCATAGTGCGTCGCATAACAACACAATTCTGGAAAATTTTATTTTTCAAGTTTCGGGGTACTTTTTACTTAAAATAGGTCTATTTTAAGAATTTCTACAGTTATCACAACACAGGAACCTATTCGGGCATTATTTTAGACATAGAATTTTACGGGTCTTTACACGGACCCATGATTTGACGGTCCCGGAGGGTCCGTAGGAAAATATGGGACTTGGGCATATGGCCGAAACCGAATTCCGAGGTCCCAAGTTCGAGAAATGAATTATTAAAAGAAATTATTTTCTGAAAACATAAGATGTTTTTGAAAATGAAATTATATGTGAAATCTATGGTATCGGGCCCGTATCTTGGTTGCGGAGCTCGGTAGAGGTTCGATATAATATTTATGTCATATATGTGAAGTTTGGTAAGAAACGGAAGTCATTTGACGTGATTCGGACCATAAATGCAAAGTTTGATGTTTTAGAAGTTTTTTGAAAATTTCATTGATTTTGGGGTTTAATTCATCGTTTATGATGTTATTTTGGTGATTTGATTACACGAATAAGTTCGTAGGATGTTTTTGAGGTTGTTTTCATATTTGGTTTGGAGCCCCGAGGGCTCGGGTGTGTTTTGGATAGGCGTCGGGGGTTTTTTGGAACTAACAAATCTGGTGTAAAATTGGTTGCTGGTGTTTGGTGTAATCTACAATTTGATCGCTTAAGGTCCTCAGCGATCGCATAGCACAGGCTGGGATGGGGGATGGATTTTCTCTACGCGAACGCAAAGAGCTGGGAGCGAACGCGGAGCTTTAGGGTCCTTGCCCTACGCGAACGCACCCCTTCTGTTGTGATTGCATAGGTTTGGTGAGGGGCTGTGGTAGGGTAGCTAGTTACTCAGTGCGAACGTGGTCCCTTAGTCTCGATCGTGGAGGATAGGAAAGGGGAAACTATGAGAACACACCTAGGTGGTCGCGAACGCACCTATGTGGTCGCGAACGCATAGCTTTAGAGGGGACCTGGGGGCTGGGTATCTTTTACCCTGTGCGAACGCGGCCCCATGCTCGCGAACGCATAGGTCTGATAAGTCAAGCATTCGCGAACGCGGCCTAGGGCTCGCGAACGTGAAGAGCATTTTCGCCCAGTTATATTTCCAGTCAAAAACATAATACACTTACGTGATTTCACTCCATTTTCACAACTACTTCTTCTTCACACCACCTTGGGAAATTTTGGATGGGAAACGTCACCATCACTTCATAGGTAAGTAAGCTTAGACTCATTTCCTTCCATTTTTATCAACACCCATTAGATTTCTAGGCCTAAAACATGAGATTAAGGGTAGAAAATTAGGGATTTGGGTAGAGTTAGGGCTTTTTGATTAATTGGGAATTTGAAGTCGTTTTGGGGTCGAATTTCAAAACAAATTATATATTCGGGCTCGTGGGTGAATGGGTAATCGGTTTTTGGTCCGAACCTTGTGTTTCGACCAAGCGGGCCCAGAGTCGATTTTTGGATTTTGAGAAGAATTTTAGAAAGTCTATAGTTAAGCATTGGAATTGAATTGTTTGGCATTTATTTTTTTTATTGAGTCAATTATGTCTAGATACGATTGATTTGGAGTTGGGTTCAAAAGCAAATGTGGTGCTTGAGGCTTATTGTTTATCGTGGAAGTCGAGGTAAGTGTTTAGCCTAATCTTATGTTGAGGTAATAGGTGTTGAGTCTTGTTTTCTACGTGATTATACCATGTTCAATGTATAGGTGAGGTGACGAGTACCTATATGTTGTTGTCGAGCATGCTCGTGAGTCGGATATTATGAATTATGTGATTTTCATTGAGATTTATTGTGTTATAGATTAAACTTCAATTTGGTAGTTATTCATTGATGGAAATTCTTGGCTATGAATACTGTTGAGTATTTGTTTGGTTGAGGAATATTTGGTTAAGTTATACACTAGAGTGAGATTGGTTATAGTTGTGTCCCTTGTCGAGACGGTATTATTTCTGCTGTTCTTCTCTTCATAATATGTTGTGATTTATGATATTTTATTGTTAACTTCCCTTGCCAAACTATTATTCCTGTTATTGTTTGAGTGAGGAAGAGTGTATAGCACGAGGGGACATTCCTTGCCATGTTTATGATATTTAGTACGAGGGGACATTCCGTGCCATGTTTATGATATTTTAGAACGAGGGGACATTCCTTTCCATGTTTATGATATTTAGCACGAGGGGACATTCCATGCTATGTTATGATATTTTAGCACGAGGGACATTTTGTGCCACGTTATGATATTATAGCACGAGGGGTCATGACGTACCGTTTCTATTTACTTATTGTGAGGATGGGAGTAAATACACGAAGGGTGATGCCATACACTTGTTTGTTCTATGTTGTTAATTCTTGTTGTTATTTTGATATCTATATTGTTGCCTTGTTCGTTATTCCAGTAATTGCTGCTCCTTTTTCCCCAACATGTTTTTCCTTGTATTTGTACTTAACTTTTTATCTCATGTTGTTATTTCTTTTATATATTATTGAATTGCACATGTGATATTATTTGTCGTGTCCTAGCCTCGTCACTACTTGACCGAGGTTAGGCTCGGCACTTAATCAATACATGGGGTCTGTTGTACTGATACTACACCTGCACAATTTTTGTTTTGCAGATCCTGGTACAGGACCCAGTTGACATTGAGTTAAGCGGCTTCCTTCAGTCCACTCGGAGACACTGAGGTGGTCCTACAGGCGTCCGCAAGCCTTGGCGTCCCCTTCTACTTCTTCATTTCTGTTTTAGTATTTCAAAAAAAATGTATTATTTTTTCAGACCTTTTTATGTATTAATCTAAGATAGTCCCGTACATTGTGACTCCAAAGATCTAGGTTGGTTATTTTGAGAATTCGTAAAAGTTTGTGGATCTAGTTGTGTATTTATTTTATCAGTTCTTATTGTTATATTTTATTTATGGAAAAGTCGTATTTCATTTGTTTTTACTTATTAATAAAGGTTTTTAATAAATTTGAGCAATTATGTTGGCTTGTCTAGCAGGTACAATGTTAGACGACGGATTCAGGTTTACGATAGAGAACGCATCGGATGTATTCTACATCCAGAATCTGAAGAAGAAGCATGCACACACTTTCTGCGAGTATGCTACTCGCTATAGATCAGAAGCTCCTAAGGTATGGCCTGCCTTAGATGAAGAACAGATGAATAAGTTCTTTGTCCGAGCTCAAGATCCACAATACTATGTGTCGCGCTCACAATACTATGTGTTGCGCACGGGTTAGGTGCGGAGAGATCGAGTTTATGACATTTGGATAACTCCTTAAAAGAAAGGGTTTAAGGAAGAGTCGCCACCTAACGATTTTTATGGTGCGTTAGGGCACCTAGAGTTGATAACTCATGAACTAGTTTGCATTACCTGAGATTGGGTAAGGGCTTGAAATTATCCAAGGTGTTAGGCACCCCTCAAGATCCACAACGGTGTGTCCCAGCCAATAAGTTTTGTGAACTTGGACGGTGAACAAGTAACAAGTAAGGTTCATGTAAGAGGGGATTTCAAGCAAAGCCTAAAATCTTTAAAGGTTTTGGAGAAAGTATAAAAAATAAACATTTGAAAAGAAACTGTCCTAGGTTTAAAGTAATATGTATCATTTCAATGGAATACCCGGTATGTCACACCTCGATGAGGCGGTTACACGTGGTATTAGCGCACCAGTCATCATATCCATATTCTACCCTTCCCACCCCGTAAAGGTTATTTAAAATGCGTGTGTTGGTTACGAATGCTTATTGTGTGCCATTACCCGTCCCATCCAATAAGTCCCGGAGGGTGTTTAGGACTACTAATCCTACAAGGTGAGTACTAGGCTGGACCCGTAAGTTTAAAGGATAAAATACTAGGCAACATGCATAACAAGTAGGACCTCACATATAAAGGGACACATAGAGGGGAAAATAAAGGCTCATAAATCCCTCCACAGATAAACATATAATAGGCACGTCTCAAACACACTTAGAGTCTCAGAGATGGAGTTTTAAAAATAGAGTTTTTGGGTAAAACAGTGAGTTATAAGAGGAGTCTGATTTGGAAAACATAATGATGGAGTAGATAATTCAGCTTAAAATGAGTAATTCAGAAAATGGTTGATTTTCAAAAATGCAGTTGTTTTTAACGGTGAGATTTAGAAAATATACGGGGATTTAAAGTTTCCACAAAAATACAGATGAAAATCATCTAAAGCATGGTTTGCAGTGATATAGTGATTTTAAAAGATATAAGACTAAATGCAATAGCTTAACAGAGTAATAGTTATCAGTTTTATAGAGAATTGTAGTAAAAGAAGTAGTAAGATGGTATCAAAATATAGTAACTTTAAAGAAATACAGAGCAAGGAATCAAAATGGCACGATTATGAGCGGAGTGAGGTATCTTTGAAAACCCAGTAGTTTGAAAACATAATAGAACAGGAATCAGTAAAAGTCAGTAAAAGGAAATAGACGCACAAGTTTGAGACTGTTTTAAAATAAAGGAGGAGTTTTAATAAAAGCAAAGTGAACTTCAGCGAGGTAAAACAACAATGGAAGCAGCACGGTTCAAAATATTTAAAGGGGGTTGATCGGGTTTAACGATATCAAACAAAGCACAATCGATTTGATTTTATACATGTTAGGCCTAAGGTTTGTCTAGGCGTCGTATACAATGCCTACTTATTTTAAAGTGTAAAGATGCATATTTCAGTTCTGATTTTAAGGGACATGAGTGATGATACATTTGCAGAAAACGTTTCAAACCAGTTGACCATATTTTAGCGGGATTATTGAATTAGATACATGTTAACTAGGAGTTCAAGTTCTGATAAATAAGAAGTCCTAAGGGCAGGATATCTAATGTACAAAGTATCATCCTAAAAACAAGGTTTCTATATGTCATGGTTATAAAAATGCATAAGAAATACATTATGGCATCTTTTGTTACTCGTTTAGTTATACTGGGAACATGGTGTCATATGGCATGAATAGATGTGTTGAAATAAAGAACCTAAGCATGATTTTTAATGCATGGTATGCATGTACTAAGCATGATACTATTGCACACATAGGGAAATAAAGCCTATAGTCATGATTTCTACCCATACTACACTAAACATGCATAGGTCCCTCCCATATTCACTATCCAGCCCCAACCGTTTGTTTACAAATTATTACAGACCATATCAAATGAATTGTAGTAATTACAAAGAGGAAAACAAGAAGTTATTCTATAGGGAGCCTTTAAACAGGCCCAACCTTCCAGCCTCACCCCTTTGGAGTTTCACAGCCTTACATAGCCTGGGTGCGGCAAAGCTCCCTAAGGCCCTTGTGAGGGCCCTGGCCAATACCAGCACCCAGCAATTGCCAACGTTGAAATAGGTGATGTGTAGAATTACTTGCCTCAGTGTGTCAAAGTTCAGAGGGAACTCAAGGTCCCTAAGCAATGCTCACACTGAGGGGGTGGAACCTAAAGGTCTAAGAATAGTGTGAAGTGCAAGAAGGAGTAGTTTAAAAGAGTTTTCAAAACAGGGGGTTTGTTTTAAGACATCAGAAGTACTAGTTACAGTAGCTCAACAATATATGATTGCATACAAGGGCCATGGGGAAAGGGAACAGATAGATCACATGATGCTAAAGGAGATACAGAGACTTATGAAAGCTCAATGAAGCATGACTACAGAAAATCAGAAGATTCAGGGGATTAAGAAATGGTCAAGCTTAGACATAATACTAGACAGTAACAGGGGACAATTATAACAGGTAAAATAAACAACAGTTAGAATCATGTAGATCAATAAGAGCATACAAAGTGCAAGGGATCAGGGGAATTAGGAAGTGGTAAAGTTTAGGCATAACAATATACAACAATAGGATACAGGCATAGCAAGTAGAAGTTAGGAATAGGCAACAGTCATATTACAGACTTAGCATGTAAGTCAGAAGAGATAAGACATGGTAAAGTGCTAAAACAAAAGATTCAATTGTATGTTTAGAAGTAGAAGCATAAATAGATGAAAATCAGGAAAATAATGAACTGAAACATAATAATAGACACATTGGTTGGAGGCTTGAAGATTAATTAGGACATACAAGTAAGAGGGCAAAAGCAGGATGTAAAGAGCAAAGTGGTAACACAATATTAGCCTTGGCTTACAGCCAGCTAATAATAGGCAAGAGCAGAGGCAATAGTAGAACAAAGAGAGAAATGAAAGGGCACAAGAGAATGTAGAATAGTATTGATGTATGTGTGTGTTCGCATCTTTAGTGTTGAAAGAGTGGAGTATTTATAGTTGCAAATAGGTAGTAAAAGACAATGGTAAAAGAGGACATAATCAAATCAGTGTAAGAAAATATCTGGTTCCCTTAAGTTAAGGGATTCAAACTCAGAATGGTAAAGCACATAGCCATATAAGGTAAATAAAGTCAGCACAAAAAGGAAACAATCAAGCTCTGTTAACTAACAAAGAATCTCGAAATCAATTAACTGAAGAATCAAGACAAATCACTGCCTTAAATTAAGGGGTTGGAATTCAAACAGTAAAACTCATAGGCAAAGTAAAAGGAATCAGTCAAGAATTGATTTATGAAAAAGATTTACGCAATAGAGTAAACAATTAGGGCCGGATTCAGAGATTCCAATGAAGGGGAGACTTATGGCAGTCAATCAATCCAAACAAACATATAGTACTTGTTAACAATAGGGGAATCAACATCGACTAGGAGAGAATTATTGAACATATAAATAGAGAAGGCAAACAGTAGTAGCAACCTACAGGCCTGGCAATATTGGCAGTAAGAGGCTAGAGATAGACACATATATGAAGCAAGTAGGTAAAGAGCCTTAAAAATGGTTGGCTCGTAGCAATATAATCATAGAAAACTCGGCAAGAGTCGAGCAGTCGAAACAGCATAAAGATACGAACATAGAAGTCCAAGGGAATTAGGGTTTTTATGATAAAAGAGGTTAAAAACAGTAAGAACATGGAATCAGTAATCATACAAGAGAGAAACTCAGACATACAAGTTGGAATCAGTTCGAACCAGTATAGAAAAGACTTAGAGAAAACCCTAACAAAAATAAATATTCAGAGAAATTTTAAACTTGATGAATCTTAAATATCTAGTCGAGTATAGCGTAAAACATAAAGAAACAAGTTTTAAATCGTTAAGGATAAAAGAGGTTCAAGTCAAAAAATTAGGGTTTCGTAAGACCCAGAGCAAGAACAGGAGAACCTGCCATGAAACTCATGGATGGTGGTGAGGAGGGCATGGCAGCGTTAAAACCCATTGGAGAAAGGCCGGACTCAACCCAGGCAAAGCTCCCGTGGTGGTCCGGCATGGCTGGAACCCATGGAGGTCTTAGGGACTGAGAAGATCGGAGAGATGAGGCTTCGTAGTGGCCGATGGTCGAAGGAGGTGAGCCTGGAAGTGGCCGGAGATGAAGGCTGGAGGCCATCGGAGAACCAGAAGGTTCTAGAGAGAAGGAGGAGAGGAAAAGACCAGAAGAGAGAGAAAGACCTCTTGGAAATGAGAGAGACGAGGAGGGTAGGTAAAGGTTTATTTATGGTAACGTTGATCTGGACCGTTGATCTTATTTGATCAACGGTTCAGATCAAGTGTGGGGTTGGGCCGGGTAATTTCAAGATTGGACTGGGTAGTTTAATTGGGGTCTGGGTTGGGGTTAGTTGGGTTCAAAATATGGCTAAGTTTTAAATGAAATAGGCTAGGTGTTAAATACCCAATAAAAATATGTAATTAATTAATTAAAATACCTAATAATTATAATAGGTAAAATTACAATAGTTAAATAATATTAAAAATGTAAGAAACATATATTTCGAATTTAAAAAGCATAAAGTGTCTAATAAGGCCATAATTGCAAAATGATTGTAATTGCAATTACATAAGACTCAATTGGCAAATTTATGAAATAATTAGATTTTAATAAGTAAAAAGTGATTATGAATGACTTACTGAATTGGAAAATATTTTGAGATTATTTAGAGGACAGCTTGTGAATTATTAAAAATATGAAAATATTAAATAAATAGGGAAATAATTTAGATAAAAATATGAAAAAATACTCATTATTGCAAAGAATGATTTTGAAAGCTTATATACAAGTTTGAAAATAATGTGAGGAATAATTGGGTATCAAGAGCTGCCCCTCTTTACCCGGGAAAGATGAAAGAGTTGTCGGGTAAAGATATGGTGGCCAATTTTGACCGAGATGAAATTGTGGGATAGAATTCGGCCGCACCCTGGTTTCCGAGCTGTCTACATATCCCTGGTTTTATAGGAATCAGGTCATATGTAGTTGCGAAATCATCGGCGAAATATACCGGTGATGTTTCACAAGGACAGACGCAAGGTGCGAGGGTAAGGTAAAAGTATGAAGGTCTTACGGGGTTGTATCGGAGAACGAGAGCGGTCTGCTCCTGCCTGGTTGGCTGTTCCGACCGGGTTACCTGCAACTAAAGAACAAACATATATTGTGCATAATATAAACATGATGCAAGTTCCCGTTGGACTATGAATGTTGTCCTTGGACATTTAGGATAATTTCCTTAGACCATGATGTCCTGGGCCATAAAACGCTTGGTGCGGGATTCACAGGCTATGAAATGATGTTCTCGGGCCATGAAAATGGTGCCTTTGAACGATGATGCCTTTAAATAATGATATGCAAGTTGAAAAAGAGATCCTTAGGACATGAAATGATGTTCTCGGGCCATGAAAATGGTGCCTCTGAACGATGACACCTTTGGACAAGTTGGCGATATTTCAGCCCATGAAGAATGCAGTAGTATGATTTTGGCAAGACAGATCTTTGTCTTGCGATTTGCGAAAAGAAAGAGGGCAGAGCTTAGCCCGAAATAAGGCGTAAATAAATAAGGTGACTTCCTTAAAAAGTTAGAAAGGAGCTTAGCGTAATGCAATAAGATGCGTAGAGAGGTAGCGTAGAACCTCGGAAGACGGAATGATAGCCTTATGCAATGCAGGAAATAAAATGCAGGGGAGGTAGCGTAGAACCTCGGAAGGCAGAATAAGTAGCCTTATGCAAGAAACAAATGCATATGAAGGTAGAGCTTAACCTCATGCAGACGGAGACAGAGCTTAGTCTCAGAAGGCAGAATGGTAGCCTTATGCAGATGCGAATGCAAATGGAGGTAGAGCTTAACCTCATGCAGATGGAGACAGAGCTTAGTCTCGGAAGGTCGGAAGGTAGAAAGGTAGCCTCATGCGATGATGCGAATGCAAATGGAGGTAGAGCTTAACCTTATGCAGATGGAGAGACATAGCTTAGTCTCGAAAGGAAGAAAGGTGGCCTCATGCAATTATGCGAATGCAAATGGAGGTAGAGTTAACCTCAAAAGGAAGAAAGGTAGCCTTATGCAATGCAGAAAATAAAGCGACAGTAAGAGTTCTTAGCTGGTGATAAAGTGCGGTGATACAATTGTTATGAATGAAGTATCGTTTGAAATGATGATAATAGTAAGCGTTGGCATGTGCGATGAGTTCGAGAGCGTATCCTTGAGAAACATGCGTCTTGTGGGGATAATGAGATATCTTAGGCTTTTTGCCATTAGTTGTGCTAGCATCTAAAGAAAAATCATGAGTTTCGTAAGGGGGAGGGTTAGTTCGTATCCCCGCTTGCTCGGATCGGCCTGTCTGCTAGATGATGATGAATTTGTTTGTACCACAGGGGTAGCGTTGCTAAAACAAGCTGCTTTTGAGAAATAAATGTGAATTGCTTTATAAAAATATTATATAACATATAATTGAAAAATAATTTTCTTTGGATGAACCAACGACCACGATGTGGTTTAAGACATTGCAGCCTTTCTTCCTACGGAAATTTGAGGGTCCTCCTCAAACTTCTGCCCCGGTTTGATGGGTGAAGGCTTCTGGCTATTACTGGTGCGGAGTTCGGAACTTGTTTCAAAATTTATAAGTCCCTCTTCAAAATTCTGCCACAGTTTCCATTCGTGGGGGAAATGAAAATTTTATTAAGATATGACCGAACCCATAGGGCTGCCTACGTATCCCCTCTTAAACGGGAATCAGGTTAGGCGTAGTTCAATTTACAACATTGATAGAAACATATCAATCACACATAGTAGCGCTTGACTGCGTCTAAATAGATTGATTTAGGCCAAATTTCTCCATCCATTTCTGCCAGTATGAGTTCTCCTCCTGTTAGCACTCGGTGAACCATGTACGTGCCTTGCCAATTTGGAGAGAATTTCCCTTTTGCTTCGTCTTGATGAGGAAAGATTTTCTTTAACACCAGCTTCCCCGGAGTGAATCGTCTCGGTTTGACTTTCTTGTTGAAGGCTCTAGTCATTCTATTCCGATATAGCTGACCATGACAAACCGCGTTCATTCTCTTTCCGTCGATGAGAGCCAATTGCTCATAGTGGCTTCTTACCTATTCTGCGTCGCTGAGCTTGACTTCTTGAATGATTCTCAAAGATGGAATCTCAACTTCAGTAGAAATGACGACTTATGTACCATATACCAACATGTAAGGAGTTACCCCAGTTGATGTGCGAACCATGGTGTGATACCCCAACAAAGAGAATGACAGCTTCTCATGCCACTGCTTGTGCTTCTCTATCATCTTTCTTAGTATCTTCTTGATGTTCTTGTTGGCAGTCCCAACGGCTCCATTCATTTGAGGTCTGTATGTTGTAGAATTCTTGTGCTTGATCTTTAAAGCTTCACACATTACTCTCATCAGATCACTATTGAGATTGGAACCATTATCGGTGATGATTGACTCTGGAACTCCAAACTAACAAACAATGCGGTCGCGGACAAAGTCGGCTACCACTTTCTTAGTAACTGCTTTGTAAGATGCTGCTTCGACCCATTTAGTGAAATAGTCAATTGCAACCAGAATAAACCTGTGTCCGTCGGAGGCGGCATGCTCGATTGGTCAAATAACATCCATGCCCCAAGTAGAGAACGACCAGGGTGAACTTGTTGCATTAAGCTCACTGGAAGGTACCTTTATCATATCCCCATGTATTTTACATCGATGGCAATTGAGGACATACTGGCCGCAGTCTGTTTCCATTGTCATCCATAAATAACCAGCCCAAAGTATTTTTTTTGCTAGAACAAACCCGTTCATATGAGGACCGCATGTACCAGCATGTATTTACTCCAACAACTTCGTTGCTTCCTTTGCCTCGACACATCTTAGCAATCCCAGATCGGGAGTCCTCTTGTATAGGATTCCTCTGCTGTGAAAGAAATTTTTTGATAACCTTCGAAGAGTGCGCTTTTGAGTAGCGTTTGCAAGGTCTGGATACTCTCCCTATACCAAATACTCCTTAACATCATGAAACTAAGGCTTTCCATCTGCTTCTTCTTCAACGTAGGCGAAATAGTCCGGATGGTTGTGAATCCCCACCGGGATAGGATCAATGAAGTTCTTATCTGGATGCTGGATAATAGATGAGAAGGTGGCTAGTGCATCGACGAACTCATTCTTGATTCTGGGAACGTGCCGGAATTCAATCTTTGCGAACCTCCTTCTCAATTCCTGCACACGATGTAGGTATTGCAATATGTTAGAATTATTGGTCGCCCATTCTCCTTGTACTTGGTGTATCAATAAGTCTGAGTCACCAATTACTAGTAATTCTCGAACATTCATGTCGATGGCCAAATTGATCCCAAGGATGCAGGCCTCATATTCAGCTATGTTGTTGGTGCAGGGGAATCTGAGTTTGGCGGATGCCAGGTAGTGCTAACCAGTTTCCGAAATCAAGACTGCTCCAATGCCCACACCTTTGAATTTTGCAGCCCCATCAAAGAACATCCTCCAACCATCGTAGGATTCTGCAATGTCCTCTCCTACGAATGACACTTCCTCATCGGGGAAATACGTTTTTAATGGTTCGTATTTCCCGTCCACAGGATTTCAGCAAGATGATCGGCTAATGCTTGTCCCTTGACCTCTTTTTGAGTTATGTTAATGATGTCGAACTCACTTATCAAGATCTTCCATTTAGATAGCTTTCCAATGGGCATGGGCTTCTAAAAGATGTACTTGAGCGGATCCATCCTTGTTATGAGGTACGTTGTGTAGGAGGAGAAATAATGCCTCAGCTTCTGTGCGACCCAAGTCAAATGACAATAGGTGCGCTCTAATAGAGAATATCGGGCCTCATACGGAGTAAACTTCTTGTTGAGGTAGTAAATTGCTTGTTGTTTCCTCCCTGTTTCGTCATGTTGCCCAAGAATGCAACCAAAAGATCCATCTAATACGGCCAGGTAGAGTAATAGGGGTTTACCCGGCTCTGAGGGTACCAAGACTGGTGGTGTAGAGAGATACTCTTTTATTCCATCAAAGTCTTTTTGACAATCCTCAGTGCATTTTGTGGCAACATCCTTTCTTAGCATTTTGAAAATTGGTTCACAAATGATGGTTTACTGGGCTATGAACCGGCTGATATAATTGAGCCATCCCAGGAAGATCATAACATCCTTTTTGTTCCTAGGTGGTGACAATTCTTGTATGGCTTTGACCTTTGATGGATCTAACTCTATTCCTCGACGACTGACAATGAACCCTAGCAGCTTGCCAGCAGAAACCCCGATCGCACACTTTGCGGGGTTAAGTTTCAGATTGTATTTCCTTAACCTGTTGAAGAAATTTCTCAGATCTTGCATGTGATCAACATCTTTCTTTGATTTGATGATGACGTTGTCTACATATACCTCGATCTCTTTGTGAATCATATCATGGAAGATAGTAGTCATAGCCCTCATGTAAATGGACCCTGCATTCTTTAGACCGAATGTCATCATCTTGTAGCAATACAATCCCCACGGTGTTATGAATGCCGTTTTCTCAGCATCTTCCTCATCCATCCATATCTGATGGTAACCAGCAAAACAATCTATAAAGGACTATAGTTCGTGCTTGGCACAATTGTCAATTAAGATGTGTATGTTTGGCAAGGGGAAGTCGTCTTTCGGACTGGCCTGGTTAAGTTCCCGGTAGTCGACGCAGACTCTGACCTTCCCATCTTTCTTTGGTACAAGCACAATTTTGGCTAACCATGTAGGATATTCGACCACTCGGAGAATCCCGACGTTGATTTGTTTATTGACCTCTTCTTTGATTTTCAGACTCATGTCTGGTTTGAACTTCTTGAGTTTTTGCTTCACTGGTGGGCATGTTGGGTTGGTTGGCATCTTGTTGGCCACAATAGATGTACTGAGGCCAGTCATGTCATCATAGGACCAGGCGAATATGTCCTCATATTCCCCTAAGAATTCCGTTTATTCCTCCTTTTCTGGCGGTGACAGATGAATGATGTTGCGTGTTTCTTTGACGATCTCTGCGTTTCCCAGGTTGACGACCTCAGTCTCGTCCAAGTCAGACTTAGGTCTATTCTCAAATTTCTCGACTTCTTTAATAATATCCTCAGGTATATCATCCTCGTGTAACTCGGAATCCGTTTGTTGCGTTGCCTCGTTGCAGGTCACAGTCGTCGGTTCATCGAGATAAGTAATAGTAATGTTGTGTAAATAAAGTAATGGGTAGGAAAACAGTAGCAAGTAAATATAAGATTTATAAAGAAGCTAGAAATGCTTTGATAAATTGAATAATAGTTTGAACATGAGAGCTCTTTCTTGCAGAAATTAAAAATGCGAAGAGAAAGAAAATTCTTTAAATAATTAAACTGTAAATAATGCTTGTTTTGTTAGCCTTGCTATCCCGAGGCTCGACGGGCATTGGTTGTCCTGATAGACCAATTCTTGAGATATGATCCCTTGCTCACGACTTGTATAGAAGGGCCTTCCTCCCCCTCCTCTTCAAGAATGACACAACAGTCCATGACTTCATCACCCAGAAATAGATCCCTTATTGCCGTTAGTGCCTCCTCCTCGTCTGCACCATATGTGATGTCAGCTAGCTGGAAAGTTTGCTCTATGTGGGGTATTGGCTGCTCCAATGGGTAATAGGGTCCGCGCCAAGGTGGAGACCAGTCCTTGAACTCCTTCCAAGTGTACTCGTACCCTAGACCAAAAGTAGTATCGTGCTTCTTGAGTGTTATTGTCTTTGTTATTCCTTGGAGATTCTTACCGAGCCCTTTAGCCGGCTGGTACACTTTCATTTCAATATGCTTTCGGTCTTACTGCCTCACCACTTGTCTTTGAAAATGGCATTAACACGTTCTACGTTGTGATATATTTCTCCACCCAACTTCCTTCTTCAATCGATGACCGAAACATCTGGCGACCGTAGATATGGTTTCTACCGTCGCCATGAATGATTACCTCTTTATGATTCCATTCAAACTTCACAGCTTGGTGTAGGGTTAATGCCACGGCCCTAGAAACATGGATCCAAGGTCATCCCAACAGTAAGTTGTAGGATGCAGGCACATCTATCACTTGGAAATCTACATCAAACCAAGTTGGTCCCATCTGTAAGCATAAGGCGATTTCTCCCATGGTGGACCTCTGTGAAGCATCGAAGGCCTTTACATTGATCTCTCCTTCCTTTATCTCATGTAGACTCTTGCCAGTCTATTGAGTGTGACCAGCGGACAGATTCTGAGGTTGGAACCCCCATCAATTAGGATCCTTGTGATGAAATGATCCTCACATTGTGCAGTGATGTGTAGTGCTCTGTTATGCCCTAGCCCCTCATGCGGTAGCTCATTTTCATGGAAAGTGATCTTGTGACTCTCATGTATCTGGCCCACCATGTTGACCATTTCTCCGCTGGTGATATTGTCCGGCACGTATGCTTCACACAGCACCCTTAGCAAAGCACTCCTGTGAGTTTTAGAGTTTTGTAACAGGGAGAGGATATATATCTGAGCTGGCATTTTGTTAAACTGGTTGAGAATTGAGTATTCCTTGGCTTGTGTCTTTCTCCACTGATCGTCTGAACCTGTTTCAATGATGGGGGGACGGTGGTTGGCCTGCTTGCTAGACTCGGCCAAATGTTCAGGTGTATAAACTCTGTCAGTTCTTATCATACCCTGTGCAACGATGTCTTCTTCAGACTTTCCTTTACCTTTCCTCCTTGCTTCAGCGGTATAGTCCCACGGAATGGCGTCTGAGTAAATGGGTGTCGTTGTTGTCATTGCCACTAGGATAGGTGTGGTCATTTTTATTCCTGCCGGAGTATATGTTATAGATGGCCGTACTTTAACTTCGAATCGTCGCACAAACTCGACTTCGATCGATCCTGGGGCCTTTCCTTGGCGGGTGGTCTTGATTCAAACTCAAGTGGAATGGACATGTTTACCTCAACTTCGTCAGATGGCTATATCTGGACCACGATCGGATTAAGAGTAATCGCAGTCTTCTTTGGGTCACCCACGACAATTAGCCCAATTGACCCCTCGGGATCTCAATCATCTTCAACCTCAATCATGTGGACAACTCCTTTATGGTGAGGCAGCAAATTAATGTGAACATTAGGAGCAGGGTCCTTGGCTACAATGATTTTGTAATCTATGAGGGTTTGTATCTTGTCTTTCAAGAAACGGCATTCCTCGATGGTGTGTCCCTTCATGCCGGAGTGGTAAGCACAGGTTTTGTTTGGGTTGACCCACAGAGATGGGTTCTTAGGGACGACAACGGGAATGGGTGTGATATAACCGGCGACTTTAAGCTTTTCGTATAATTGGTAAATGGGTTCAGCTATGGCGATATACTGTTTTGGTGGACGACGGTCGAAGTTTGGGCGACGTCTGGGGAAGTTTTGGCGATTAGGTGGTGATTGATAGTGAGAAGGTTGGGAATTGTAGGCATTATAGAAGGGAGCTGGTTATGAGTATTTGGGCGAGGTAGGCTGATATGTGGATGGTAGAGTTTGGTAGGTGGGTGAGGATGTATGGTATGGAGGTGAAGGTGCTTGGTAGCTTGAAGCTGGTTGGTATGTGAAGGAAGGTGCGGGGTATACTTGGTATTTGGGAGGGGACTTGGCTTGTTGTACCACAATCACGCCTACTACATCCCTTTTCTTGGACACACCACCAGATTGCAGAGCTTTATTGGTAGCCTGTAAGGCTTCAAAATTAGTAACCATATCGTTTTTGATGTCTTCCTCGATTCGCTCTCCTAGCTTGATAATATCAGAAAACTTGTGCCCATCGACCATCATCAGCCGCTCATAGTACTGAGGATCCTGAGTGCGCACAAAGAATTTCTTCATTTGTTACTCTTCCAAGGCTGGCCTGACCTTGGCAGCTTCTGACCTCCAACGAGTAGCATGCTCGCGAAAAGTCTCAGTTGGTTTCTTCTTCAAGTTCTGGATGTAGAACACATCCAGTGCATTCTCAGTGTTCAATCAGAATCTATCCATCAAGTCCGTAGCAATGTTCACCCAATTGATCCATTTCTTTGGATCCTCGTTGATGTACCAGGATAGTGCATCACCTTTCAAACTTATCGTGAAGAGTTTCATGAGGATCCTTTCATCTTTCCCCACACCGACCAATTTGTTGCAGTAGGTCCTCAGATGGACTCTTGGGTCACCAGTACCGTCAAACATCTCGAACTTAGGAGGTTTGTACCCCTGGGGTAGTTCAACATCTGGCTGTATGCAAAGATCCTCATAGTTCAATCTCTCAACCCATTTAACTCCTTCAACGCCCTCAACTTGGTTGGTCAATTTCTTTAGTTCCTCGGCCAGATTCCTGATGAGCTTATCTTTCTCGTCGGACTCATGGGTATGCGGTGTGGAATGAGCTACGGTTTCCACATAAATGGGGTTGTTGTAAGCGTGGAAGTGGTCTCTCGTCTGATACTGGAGAGGCGGAGTGTTGTAGTGGCATGTGTTACGTGTTGCTGGTGGAACGGGATCTTCAGGGTGATTGGGTTGTTTGGGGATATTTTGTGGTAAAGTGGGGTTCAGAGCATTTAGGAAGTGAACGTCTGGGACGTTGAGGGAGAATGATAAGTGGGCCAAATTCTTGACTTGATCAAGTTCCTCTTGGAACTTTAGCAGCTTCTTCTCTAGTTGAGACATACCCTCGTGCAGAACCTGAATACCCTGACCGTCAGCGATCTTAACCTGTTCATCCATGTTGTCTTTTCTAGTACCACTTGCATCTGCCATCTTGGTTTTGCCCTTACTTTTCCCTTTAGGAGGACTGGGAGGAGGAGTAGAAGGAGGGCCCTTTGATTTGGTGCAATAAGCTGTTGATGCCAAAGTGCACGAACTAACCTTTGGGTAAGGGGAATAACTAACAAAAAAAAGGTAGTTAAGTTAGTGAAGATTATGAAGAATATTGCGGTAATTTAAACACGTAATGCGAAGCCAGTGGCCTTATTACATCAAAAACAAAGTAAAGACGAATCCTATCTATTTGGCCCCAGAAGAAGCTTCCCCAGACTCGGCACCTCTACTTGCCTTGATCAATATTCCCATCTTGCGGAGTCCCAGCGGTAAGTAGGTCTTGGCTAGAATTCCCACTTCAGTTCCCTCGATCTTTTGACACGTCTCGATCCTCCTAAGGAACTTGTCCTCCAAGTAAACTATGCCTATTTCCAAGTGTTCTAGCCTCTGAGTGGAAGTGATGACCATGTCTTTCCATTCCTCAATCAGCTTCTTGTTGGCTATGTGGATTTTTTGATGATCTTCTTCACAGTCACGGAGCCTTTTGCAAAGTTGGTTGAGCCTAGTTGTTGCCTCGGCTTTCTCATCTATGACCTTATGTCCTCGAGTGAACCCTGGCTCAATACTTCCTCCCCAGTTATCTTCCAATCATCCCAGATAGTAAGAAGATCAACCAATGTGATACCTGTTGGGCTCGATAGTATCCTTCTCCAACCGGATCCTGCAGTGCCACAATTGTTGAGCTTGACACTTGTGAGGGCTGTCATCATTTTGGAAGTCCGCCCTGAGATGGCTCATTTTCTCGACCCTTGGGACGACTTTCTTTCTTCCTACCTGCCTCATGACGCGAATCGGGACGTAAGGGTATGTACCTCTAAGACCTATCAATATTAGGTATGGAGTGTCTCTAGTCCGAATGATGAAGTCGTCGGTCGGGAACCACTCGAACATCCATTGGATCTGATCCTCGGTCAGATTTTCCAATAACTCAACCCATCCATCGGCATTCTCTGGTTGTGCAAACATGTCGGGGATGTAGTTCATACGCATTGGATGATGGAAAGCAATATGATCATCCCAAACTCTTCTATGTATGTCTTGACGGTAGTCACCCCTTTACAAATGCTCGGTGAGCCAAAGCTAATGTAGTAGGTTGCAACCCTCAAAAAGTTTTGCTCCTCGTTGAAAATTCTCCAAAGCTCGGTATATGTCAGCAACAATCATAGGTACAATGTTGAAATCCTATCCGTCGATCCCTTCCATCAGGGTCTTGGTGACCATAGCCAATATGGTGTGGATTCTCCCCTTCTTTGTCGGGAAGACCATCAACCCCCAAAAGCAGAATACGAAGACGAATACCTGGCGATGAATGTGTCCTAGAGAGGTGAGGGCAAAGTCTTCCTGGTATGTGCGGTAAGATTGACTACGACCATACCTCTCGTTCAAATAGTCAAAGGGGATGTACGAGTCTTCCAAGCAGACTAAATCCGGATTCTTCTTGAGTCCCATCATCTTGAGAAAACCCGACATGTTCGGTATTCAGGCATCAATAACCCTTGAGACTCCCAAGGCAAACCAGCTAAACCCCTTATCTTCTCTAGCAGCGGTGTCATCTCATTATTCCCAAATCGAAAAACCGACCGATCACATTCCCAGAATAAGGTGGCAGTCTCTATTATCATGTTATTAGGCTGAATGTCCAAGAGAGAGGGCAAGTTGCCCAGGTGTTTCCTGACTGCTGTTTTGTCGCTTGAGTGCAAGTCTTCCCACCAATTTAGATGTTTTGGGTGGATGTTGGTGACCATGCCAAATCTGGGGACCTCGTGCCTCATCTATGCAAAGAAAACAGGTTAGGCCCTTACCCCCACCAGACTCGACTATTTAACATCAATAATTAGCATGAGCATTTAAGTTCTCCAAATAAATGCAAAGAACGTGAAGGCGTCCATTTGGGTTCCAGGGAAACCCAATGGACTTTGGACAAGTCTATCTTAAAGGCTATTGTGCGGACAACACGTTAGCCTGGCTAGGTTTGACCATGATACATGGAACATACAATAGAGTAAGGTTTCTATTGGGGTTTTAGACTGGTACCCTTGAGCGGACAACTCAAGGGGGAAAGGCACGGAACTGTCGACTGCACCGCTGATCGACTAGTTTTACCGCAAATACGCCTTTCCAAATTTAGGGGGTGATAATATTGGAATATCGCAATCACTCATTGTAAGTGTTGTTATAGTTTATTTTTGGCACGAGTGGAATATGAATGCGGAGCATGATATTTAATAATAAGCATTAAAACAGATAGGCATGTATTTTCACGTTTGAGGAAAACGGTAAAGAAAAGAAATACAACAGTTATAATGGAAAGTGGTTACAAAGAAAACACAAAGATATGTTAGTTACATTCGGGTGAAGTAAATACTTGTAAAAAGTAAACAGTTAACAACATATAACGAGGAATAGGAAAAGGAGTAAGCATTTAAATGTAAATTAAAGGTCCAAATGCACAAAGCAAATTGTAATGGTATAAGCCTAGGGAAAATGATCCCCAACAGAGTCGCCATTCTGTCGCGCCCCCTTTTGCTATCGCACGGGTTAGGTACGGAGAGATCGGGTTTATGAAATTTGCAAAACTCCTTAAAAGAAAGGGTTTAAGGAAGAGTCGCCACCTAACGATTTTTATGGTGCGTTAGGGCACCTAGAGTTGATAACTCATGAACTAGTTTGCGTTACCAGAGATTGGGTAAGGGCTTGAAATTATCCCAAGGGGAAGGTGTTAGGCACCCCTCAAGATCCACAACTGTGGGTCCCANTGGTGCGTTAGGGCACCTAGAGTTGATAACTCATGAACTAGTTTGCGTTACCAGAGATTGGGTAAGGGCTTGATATTATCCCAAGGGGAAGGTGTTAGGCACCCTTCAAGATCCACAATGGTGGGTCCCAACCAATAAGTTTTGTGAACTTGGACGGTGAACAAGTAACAAGTAAGGTTCATGTAAGAGGGGATTTCAAACAAAGCATAAAAGCTCTAAAGGTTTTTGAGAAAGTATAAAAAATAAAAATTTGAAAAGAAACTGTCCTAGGTTTAAAGTAATACGGATCACTTCAATGCAAAACCCGGTATGTCACACCTCGAAGAGGTGGCTACACGTGGTATTAGCGCACCGCTCAACATATCCGTATTCTACCCTTCCCACCCCGTAAAGGTTATATAAATGCGTGTGTTGGTTACGAATGCTTTTGTGTTCCATTACCCGTCCCATCCTATAAGTCCTGGAGGGTGATTAGGACTACTAATACTACAATATGAGTACTAGGCTGGACCCCTAAGATTAAAGGATAAAATTCTAGGCGACATGCATAACAAGTAGGACCTCACATATAAAGGGATACATAGAGGGGCAAATAAAGGCTCATAAATCCCTCAACAGATAATATACAATTGGCACGTATTAAACACACTTAGAGGCTCAGAGATGGAGTTTTAAAAATAGAGTTTTTGGGTAAAACAGTGAGTTATAAGAGGAGTTTGATTTGGAAAACTTAATGATGGAGTAGACAATTCAGCTTATAATGAGTAATTCAGAAAATGGTTGATTTTTTGAAATGGAGTTGTTTATAACGGTGAGATTTAGAAAATATACGAGGATTTAATGTTTCCACAAAAATACAGATGAAAATCATCTAAAGCATGGTTTGTAGTGATATAGTGATTTTAAAATAGATTTGACTAAATGAAATAGCTTAACAAAGTAATAGTTATCAGTTTACTGAGAACTGTAGTAGAAGAAGTAGTAAGATGGTATCAAAATATAGTAACTTTACAGAAATACAGAGCAAGGATTCGAAATGGCACGATTTTGAGCAAAGTGAGGTATCTTTGAAAAACCAGCAGTTTGAAAACATAATAGAACAACAATCAGTAAAAATCAGTAGAAGGAAATTGACGCACAACTTCAATACTGTTTTAAAATAAAACAAGAGTTTTAATAAAAGCAAAGTGAACTTCAGCGAGGTAAAACAAGAATGGGAGTAGCACGGTTCAAAATGTTTAAAGGGGACTGATCGGTTTTAACGATAACAAACAAAGCACAATCGATTTGATTTTATACATGTTAGGCCTAAGGTTTGCCTAGGCGTCTTATACATTGCCTACTTATTTTATAGGGTGAACAAGCATATTTCACTTCTGATTTTAGGGGACATGAGTGATGATACATTTGCAGAAAACGTTTCAAACCAGTTGACCATATTTTAGCGGGATTATTGAATTAGATACATGTTAACTAGGCGTTCAGGTTCTGATAAATAAGAAGTCCTAAGGGCAGGATACCAAATGTACAAATTATCATCCTAAAAACATGGTTTATATATGTCATGGTTATAAAAATTCATGAGCAATACATTATGGCAGCTTTTGTTACTCGTTTGGTTATACTGTGAACATGGTTTCTGATGGCATGAATAGATTTGTTGAAATAAAGAACCTAAGCTTGATTTTTAATGCATGGTATGCATGGCCTAAGCATGATACTATTGCACACATAGGGAAATAAAGACTATAGTCATGATTTCTACCCATACTACACTAAACATGCATAGGTCCCTCCCATATTCACTATCCAGCCCAAATCGTGTGTTTACAAATTATTATAGACCATATCAAATGAATTACAGTAATTACAAAGAGGAAAACAAAAAGTTATTCTATAGGGAGCCTTCAAACAGGCCCAACCTTCCAGCCTAACCCCTTTCGAGTTTCACAGCCTTACATAGCCTGGGTGCGGCAAAGCTCCCTAATGCCCTTGTGAGGGCCCTGGCCAATACCAGCACCCAGTAATTGCCAAAGTTGAAATAGGTGCAGTGTAGAATTACCTGCCTCAGTGTGTCAATGTTCAGAGGGAACTTATGGTCCCTAAAAAATGCTCACACTGAGGGGGTGGAACCTAAAGGTCTAAGAATAGTATGAAGTGCAGGAAGGAGTAGTTTAAAAGAGTTTTCAAAACAGGGGGTTTGTTTTAAGACAACAAAAGCACTAGTTACAGAAGCTCAACAGTATAAGATTGCATACAAGGGCCATGGGGAAAGGGAACAGGTAGATCACATAATGCTAAAGGAGATAGAGAGACTTATGAAAGCTCACTGAAGTATGACTACACAAAATCAGAAGATTCAGGGGATTAAGAAATGGTCAAGCTTAGACATAATACTAGACACTAAAAAGGGACAATTATAACTGGTAAAATAAACAGCAGTTAGAAGCATGTAGATCAAGAAGAGCATACAAAGTGCAAGGGATCAGGGGAATTAGAGAGTGGTAAATTTTAGGCATAACAATATACAACAATAGAATACAGGCATAGCAAGTAGAAGGTAGGAATAGGCAACAATCATATTACAGACTTATCATGTAAGTCAGAAGAGATAAGACATGGTAAAGTACTAAAACAAAAGATTCAATTGCATGTTGAGCAGTAGAAGCATAAATAGAAGAAAATCAGGAAAATAATGAACTGAAAGAATAATAATAAACACATTGGTTGGAGGCTTGAACATTAATTAGGACATACCAGTAAGTGGGGAAAAGCAGGATGTAAAGAGCAAAGTGGTAACACAATATTAGCCTTGGCTTACAGCCATCTATTAATAGGCAAGAGCAGAGACAATAGTAGAACAAAGAGAGAAGAGAAATGGCACAAGAGAATGTAGAATAGTATTGATGTATGTGTGTGTTCGTGTCTTCAGTGTTGAAAGAGTGGAGTATTTATAGTTGCAATTAGGTAATAAAAGATGATGGTAAAAGAGGACATAGTCAAATCAGTGTAAGAAAATATCTGGTTCCCTTAAGTTAAGGGACTCAAACTCAGAATGGTAAAGCACATATCCATATAAGGTAAATAAAGTTAGCACAAGACTTAAATAAGGAAACAATCAAGGTCTGTTAAGTAACTAAGAATCTCGAAATCAACTAACTGAAGAATCAAGACAAATCAGTGCCTTAAATTAAGGGGTTGGAATTCAAACAGTAAAACGCATAGGAAAAGTAAAAGGAATCAGTCAAGAATTGATTTAAGGAAAAGATTTAGGCAATAGAGTAAACAATTAGGGCCGGATTCAGAGATTCCAATCAAGGGGAGACTCATGGCAATCAATCAATCCAAACAAACATATAGTACTTGTTAACAATATGGGAATCAACATCGACTAGGAGAGAGTTATTGAACATATAAATAGAAAAGGCAAACAGTAGTAGCAACCTACAGGCCTGGCAATATTGGCAGTAAGAGGCTAGAGATAGACACATATATGAAGCAAGTAGGTTAAGAGCCTTAAAGATGGTTGGCTCGTAGCAATATAGTCATAGAAAACTCGGCAAGAGTCGAGCAGTCGAAACAACATAAAGATACGAACATAGAAGTCCAAGGAAATTTGGGTTTTCATGATAAAACAGGTTAAAAACAGTAAGAACATGGAATCAGTAATCATACAAGAGAGAAACTCAGACATACAAGTTGAAATCAGTTCGAACCAGTATAGAAAAGACTTAGAGAAAACCCTAACAAAAATAAATATTCAGAGAAATTTTATACTTGATGAATCTTAAAGATCTAGTCGAGAATAGCGTAAAACATAAAGAATCATGTTTTAAATCGTTAAGGATAACAGAGATTCAAGAGGTTCAAGTAAAAAAATTAGGGTTTCGTAAGAGCCAAAGCAAGAACAGGAGAACCTTCCATGAAACTCATGGATGGTGGTGAGGAGGGCATGACAACGATAAAACCCATCGGAGAAAGGCCGGACTCAACCCAGGCAAAGCTTTCGTGGTGGTCCGGCATGGCTGGAACCCACGGAGGTCTTGGAGACTGAGAAGATCGGAGAGATCAGGCTTCGTAGTGGCCGTTGGTCAGAGGAGGTGAGCCTGGAACTGGCCGGAGATGAAGGCTGGAGACCATCGGAGAACTAAGAAGGTTATAGAGATAAAGGGGAGAGGAAAAGACTAGAAGAGAGAGAGAGACGACTTGGAAATGAGAGAGACGAGTGGGGTAGGTAAGGGTTTAATTATGGTAACATTGATCTGGACCGTTGATCTTATTTGATCAACGGTTCAGATTAAGTGTGGGGTTGGGTCGGGTAATTTCAAGACTGGGCTGGGTAATTTAATTGGGGTCTGGGTTGGGGTTAATTGGGCTCAAAATGTGGCTAAGTTTTAAATGAAATAGGCTAGGTGTTAAATACCTAATAAAAATATGTAATTAATTAATTAAAATACATAATAGTTATAAAAGGACAAAATTATGTTTAAATAAGTAAAATTACAATAATTAAATAACATTAAAAATGTAAGAAACATAAATTTCTAATTTAAAAAGCATAAAGTGTCTAATTAGGCTATAATTGCAAAATGATTGTAATTGCAATTAAATAAGACCCAATTGGCAAATTTATGAAATAATTGGATTTTAATAAGTAAAAGTGATTATGAATGACATACTGAACTGGAAAATATTTTGAGATTATTTAGAGGACAACTTGTGAATTATTAAAAATATGAAAATATTAAATAAAAAGGGAAATAATTTAGATAAAAATATGGAAAAATTAGGAAAAATACTCATTATTGCAAAGAATGATTTTGAAAGCTTATATACAAGTTTGAAAATAATTTGAGGAAAAATTGGGTATCAACACTATGAGCAGTTGATGGTGATTGAGAACCACAAGTTCTCCGATATCATCAAATTGGGTGAGGGAATCAAAGAAGGTATCAAAAGTGGTATGGTCACCAATTTCGAAGCCGTAAAAGCTACAAATAAGGCTTTACGGTCTAGTGGTGTGTCCAAGAAGAGGGATGTGGGAGTCGTGATTGTTGCACAGTGAACCAAATCTCCATTGAAATACAAAACCTACCAAACACCTTCACTCACATATCAGCCAACACCTTCATACCAAGCACCCCCACCTACATAACAATCAACACCTCCGCCAACATATCAGTCATCTCCACCACCCACCTATCAGCCGCAATATCCCATATATTCCTAGCCCGCTCCTGTTGACCATGCTTATAATTATCAGCCATCCCACTATCAGTCACTTCCTGTTCTGCCAAAATTTTCCTAGACCTCGACGCAACTTTGACCACAGATCTCCTAAAAAATACACCGCCATAGCCGAACCTATCGACCTGTTGTATGAAAAACTAAAGGCTACCGTTTATGTTAAATCCATACATGCTTCTAACCTTGAGAATCCCTCTCAATGGGTTAATCCAAACAAGTCTTTTGCATACCACTCCGGCATGAAGGGACACACTATCGATGAATGCCGCTCTTTGAAGGATAAGATACAGTCCTTGATCGACAACAAGGTCATCGTAGAAAAGGAAGCCACTCCCAATTTCTGAAATAACCCACTCCCAGACCATAAGGGAAGAGGCATCCACATCATCGAAGTAGAGGAAGATTGGGACCCGGAGGGGTCGATTGGATTGATCATAGAAGGTGATGACCTGAAGAAGCCAGCGGTTACTCTTAAACCTATCATAGTCCATATCCAGCCATCTGGAGATGTTGAGGTAGCTAGGTCAGTACCTTTCGAGTTTGAATCAGCACCACCCGCAAAGGCATCTGCGCGATTTGAGGTCGAAGTTATTCCAATTTCAAATGCGCCTACACCACTTGAAATTGCAGTCATTCCACCTGCTAAGACACATGTTCCGTTCGAAGTAAAGATAGCTACACCAATCATAGTGGCGGTGTCAACCACGCCACCTTTCTGCAGCAATGCCATACCATGGGATTATGTAGTCGAGGCAAGAAGAAATGGCAAAGTCAAGATTGAAGAAGCTACAGCAGCACAGGGCATGACAAGGATTGGTAGGGTCTATACGCCTGTACATTTGGTTGAATCAAGCAAACAGGCTTCCAACAGGCCACCCATTATTGAGACAGGCCCAGATGACCTTTGGAGGAAGGTGCAGGCCAAAGAGTACTCCGTCATTGACCAGTTGAACAAAACCCCAGCCCAGATATCCATTCTGTCATTGCTGCAGAATTCAAAGGCACACAAAAATGCTTTGTTGAAGGTGCTGAATGAAGCGTACGTGCCAAACAATATCACTAGTGGACAAATGTCCAATATGGTAGGCCAAGTTTTGGAGATCCATAAGATCACCTTTCAGGAGGATGAGCTGCCACCTGAGGGGATGGGTCACAACAAAGCCCTGCACATCACTGTGCAATGCGAAGACTATTTCATTTCTAGAATTCTTATCGACGGGGGATCCAGTCTCAATATTTTTCCATTGATAACGCTCAAGAAATGGGGAAAAGGGCTTCACGAGATAAGAGATGGAGCGATAAATGTGAAAGATTTGGATGGCTCTCATAGGTCCACTATTGGCGAGATTAGCATGTGTTTGCAGATGGGGCCAACTTGGTTCGAAGTTGACTTTCAAGTAATAGATGTATCAGTGTCCTACAACTTCCTATTAGGACGGCCATGGATACATGCTGTTGGGCCGTAGCATCAACGTTGCATCAGACAGTGAAGTTTGAATGGAACCACCAAGAAGTGATCATTCATGCCGATGGAAGAAATCATATTTTGCAGTCGCCAGACTATTCTAGTGATCGAAGGAAGAAGGAAGTTGGGTGGAGAAACTTACCCCCACATTGAATGCGTCAATGCCATAGACAAAGACAAATGGTGGGACAGTAAGATAGCAAGCATGATGAACTGTAGAGGATATGAACAAGGTAAAAGGCTCGGCAACAACCTCCAGGGAATCTCCAAACCTATAAGGATCAAGGGCCACGACACTACCTTCGGTCTGGGATACTAATATACCTGGCAAGAGTACAACGACTGGTCGCCACAATGGCGTGGTCCCTATTACCCATTGGAGAAGCCAATACCACATCTGGAACAGACCTTTCAGCAGGCTGATATTATATGGGGATCATAGGAAGAAGAAGCACTGGCAGCGCTGAAGAACTTGTTTCTGGAAGACAATGGCATGGAATGTTGCGTCACTTTTTAGGAGGAGGGGGGGAGAAAGGCCCTTCCATCCAGGCCGTGAACAGAGGAGCATCTTTCAAGAATTGGACTATCAGAACAGCCAGGGCCCGATGAGCCTCGGGGTAGCAAGGCTAAACAAGCATTGTTCTATGACTTTTACTAAATGATTTCCTTTTCCGCATTTTCATTTTCTGCAATAAGAGCTTCGATGTTCAAAACATTTATTCAACTTAGAAAAAGAACTTTTATGTTTTATGAATTAATACTTATTATTACCATTTCTTCCCTCATTACTTTATCTATATAGTATTACTATTACTTGTCTTGATGAACCGATGACTGTGACATGCAACGAGACAATGCAAAAAACGGACATCGATTAACAAGAAGAAGATGATATACCTGATGAAATTGTCAAGGAAGTCAAGAATTTCAAGAACTGACTTAAGTCCAACCTGGATGAGACCGAAGTTGTCAACTTGGAAGATTCATAAAATGTCAAGGAAACTCGCATCAAAATTCATTTGTTGCCGTCAGAAAATGAAGAATACAATGAATTTCTAAAAGAGTATGTGGACATGTTCGCATGGTCGTATGATGACATGATTATTTTGAGTACATCCATTGTTGCTCACAAATTGCCAACTGATCTAATGTGTCCTCCGATGAAACAAAAACTCAGAAAGTTCAATCCTGACATGAGTTTTAAAAATCAAGGAAGAAGTCACCAAGCAGATCAATGCCAAGATTCTCAGGGTAGTAGAGTATCCAACATGGTTGGACAACATCGTGCCAATGCCAAAGAAAGACGCGAAGGTCAGAGTTTGTGTCGACTACCGGGATCTCAACCGGGCCAATCCGAAAGATGATTTCCCTTTGCCAAACATACACATATTGATTGACTAATGCACCAACAATTAATTACAATCATTCGTGGATTGCTTCGCTGGTTACCATCAGATCTAGATGGACGAGGAAGATTATGAGAAAACGACTTTAATTACGCCGTGGGGAGTATACTGCTATAAGATGATGTTGTTTGGCCTGAAGAATGTTGGGGCCACCTATATGTGAGCTATGACCACTATTTTCAACGATATGATACATAAGAAGATCAAAGTATATATGGAGGATGTTATTATCAAGTCCAAGAAAGCTACCCACCACATGGAATATCTGAGGAAGTTCTTCAATAGGTTGCGGAAATACAATCTGAAACTAAAACCCGCAAAGTGTGCATTCGGGGTTCCTGTTGGGAAATTGCTTGGGTTCATTGTCAGCCGTAGAGGGATAGAATTAGATCCGTCAAAAGTCAAAGCCATCCAAGAGTTACCACCGCCAAGGAACAAGAAAGATATGATGAGTTTCATGGGATGTCTCAACCACATTAGCTGATTCATAGCACAGTCCAAAATCATATGTGAGCCGATCTTCAAAATGCTGAAGAAGGATGCCGCGACCAAATGGACCGATGATTGTCAAAAGGCCTTCGACAAAATTAATGAGTACTTGTTAACACCGCCAGTCTTAGTACCACCTGAGCTAGGTAGACCTTTGCTACTCTACCTTGCAGTATTAGATGGAACTTTCGGATGCGTTCTGGAGCAGCACGACAAAACAGGAAGAAACGAGCAAGCCATTTATTACCTAAGCAAGAAGTTCACTCTGTATGAAGCAAGGTATTCTCTACTATATTGCACCTGTTGTGCTCTGAGATGGGTAGCCCAGAAGCTGAGGCGTTACTTCTGTGCGTACACAACATATCTCATATCAAGGATGGATCCCTTGAAATATATCTTTCAGAAGCCCATGCCCACTGGCAAGCTGGCCAAGTGGAAAATCCTGCTGAGTGAGTTCAACATTGTCTATGTGACTCAGAATGCAGTCAAGGGACAAGCATTGGCAGACCATCTTGCTGAGAACCCTGTGGATGGAGAATATGAACCCTTGAAAACGTATTTTCCCGATGAAGATGTATCATTCATAGGAGAAGATATTACAGAACCCTATGACCGTTGGAGAATTTTCTTCGATGGAGCAGAGAATTTCAAAAGAGTCGGCATTGGAGCTGTCCTGATATTGGAAACTGGGCAACATTATCCGGTATCTGCTAATCTTAGATTCCCCCGTACCAACAATATGGCAGAATATGAAGCCTGCATCTTAGGGCTCAACATGGCCATTGATATGAACGTCCAAGAGTTGTTAGCGATTGGTGATTCAGACTTGCTTATACATCAGGTACAAGGAGAATGGGCTACCAAGAATTCCAAGATACTATTGTTTCTGCACCACGTGCAGGAATTGAGAAAGAGGTTCACGAAGACAGAATTTCGACACGTCCCCAGAATTCAGAACGCGTTCGCCGACGCATTGGCCATTCTATCATCTATGATTCAGCATCAAGATAAGAACTTCATTGACCCTATTCCGGTGAAGATTTATGGCCAGCCGGCCTACTATGCCTATGTTGAAAAGGAAGCAGACGAAACAGAAAGCCTGGTTTCATGATATCAAAGAGTACTTGAAAAAAGGGAGAGTACCGAGAGTTTGCAAATCATACTCAGAAACGAACGCTCCGAAGTTTATACAATAATTTCTTTCACAGCGGAGGAATCCCATATAGGAGGACTCCCGATTCGAGATTGATAAGATGTGTCGACGCAAAGGAAGCCTCCAAATTACTTGAGTAGATTCACGCCGGGATTTGTGGCCCGCATATGAATGGTTTTGTCTTAGCAAAGAAGATACTCACAACAGGTTACTTTTGGATGACTATGGAAACCGACAGCATCTAGTATGTCCAGAAATGCTACCGATGTCTGGTGCATGCAGATATGATTAAGGTACTTCCAAATGAGCTCAATGCAATAAGCTCACCATGGTTGTTTGCTGCTTGGGGCATGGACGTCATTGGACCAATCGAGTGTATCGCCTCCAACGGACACAGGTCAACTTGGCAGCAATCGATTATTTCACAAAATGGGTTGAAGTAGCATCCTACAAAGTCGTAAATAAGAAAGTCCTGGCAGACTTTTTCCGCGACCGCATTGTCTGTCACTTCCGAGTTTTGGAGTCAATCATCAATGATAATGGTTCCAATCTCAATAGTGAATAGATGAAAGCTATGTGCGAAACTTTCAAGATCAAACACATGAATTCCACAGCCTACCGACCTCAGATGAATGGAGCTGTAGAAGCTGCCAACAAGAATATCAAGAAGATTTTGAGGAAGATGATAGAAAAGCACAAGCAATGGCATGAGAAGTAATCATTTTCTCAACTGGGATACCGCACCACAGTCCGCACACTAACCGGGGCAACCCCTTACATGTTGGTTTATGGTAGAGAAATTTTCATTCCCGCTGAAGTAGAAACTCCTTCCCTAAGAATCATACAAGAAGTTGAGCTCAGCGACACAGAGTGGGTAAAGAGTCGTTATGAGCAATTGGCCCTCATAGACGGGAAGAGGATGAACGCAGTATGTCATGGGCAACTTTACCAGAATAGAATGACCTGAGCCTTCAAAAAAACGGTCAAGCCGAGACAGTTCGCACTAGGGAAACTGGTATTGAAAAAAATCTTTCCACATCAAGCTGAAGCCAAAGGGAAATTCTCTCAAACTGGCAAGGTCCTTACATGATTCACGGAGTACTGACAGGAGGTGCACTTATACTTGCAGAGATGGATGGATAAGTCTGGCCAAAGTCAATCAATTCAGATGCAGGCAAACACTACTATGTGTAATTTTTTATGCTTTTCTCAAGTGATGTAAATTGAACTACACCTGACCTGATTCTCGTTTAAGAGGGGATACGTAGGCAGCTCTATGGGTTTGGTCACAATTCAATAAAAATTTCTCCCCCCCCAGCAATTGGAAAGTGGGGCAGAATTTTGAAGAGGACCCTCGAAATTCCGTTGCAGGAGGGGTTGCAATGTCTTGAACCGTTTCACGGTCGACGGTTCATCTAAAACTATTTTAAATCATATATTTATGCTATATTTTTACAAAACCATGCATATTTATTATTGAAACAACCTTGTTTAGAAAACGCTACCTCGATGATATGAACATGATCATCAGACCAAGCGTACGAGTCAGCAAAGCCAGCGGGGCTACGAACTAACCTCCCCTATTTATAGAAATCACGATTTTTCATTGGATACAGGCATTAAGACTACAAAATCCCGAGCATACTATCCGCCCAAAGGACAGATACAATTCAAAGACGATTCTCAAAACCGCCGCACCTGTCGACATTTATTATCAGCATAAACAAACGATGCTCCATAATTGCAACACTCACAACGGTTATAATACTGTAATTTACTACCAACTGATAATCTCTACTATCATTTGTTATTTAATTCTCTACATAAGGCTACCTTTCTACCTTCTGAGACTAAGCTATGTCTTCATATCCATCTGCATAAGGCTACCCTTCTGCCTTCCATATGCATAAGGCTACCTTTCTGCCTTCCAAGACTAAGCACTGTCTCCATTTGCATTTGCATAAGGCTACCTTTCTGCCTTCCGAGACTAGGAACTATCTCCATTTGCATCTGCATAAGGCTACCTTTATTCCTTCCATCTGCATAAGGCTATCTTTCTGCCTTCCGACACTAAGCATTGTCTCCATCTGCACCTACATTTTGCATAAGGCTACTTTTCTGCCTTCCATCTTGCATAAGGCTATCTTTCTGCCTTCCGAGACTAAGCTCTTTCTCCACCTCCATTCTTGCATAAGGCTACCTTTCTGCCTTCCAAGGTTAAGCTCTACCTCCCGTTGAATAAGGCTACTTTTCTGCCTTTCAAGGGTAAGCTCTGCCACCAATTCACTTTTTCATCAAGACTAAGCGCTGTCTCAAGCACTATTTATTTTGTTTTTCTTTCGGGCTAAGCTCTCCTTTCAATTTGCAAGACTAAGCTCTGTCTTGTCCACATCATATTACTACATTTTTCATGGGCTGAAATATCGCCAACCTATCCAAAGGCGTCATCGTTCGGAGGCACCATCTTCATGGCCCGAGAACACCATGTCATGGCCTGAGCATCTCTCTCAATTTTGCATATCATTATTCAAAGGCGTCATGGTTCGGAGGCACCATCCTCATGGCCCGAGAACATCATTTCATGGCCTACGAATCATGCATCAAGAAATCTATGGACCTGGACATCATGGTCTGAGGACGTCATCCTTAACCGTTCATAGTCCGACGGAACTTGCATCATGTTTAAATTTACGCACAACATAGGCTTGTATTTCTTATTTGCAGGTAATCCGGCAAGCAACTGTTACCCTAGGAAGAACCGTCCTGTTACAATTTTCCTAACCATTCCCGTAAGCCGTATATTAATCCCACCATGTATGTTGCGTCCGTTCTTGTAAACGTTCGTTGGTATACTTTATCGAGGGCTCCTGAACTACACATAGCCTGATTTCTGTAAATATCACAACCCCAAATCCTAAGTTAGGTCGCGATGGCGCCCAACAGCGGGGTTAGGCAAGCCAACATGAATTACACTATGTATTACCCTTCCCATTTGATTAAACAAGTCAATATTTACTAGTTTTAGACAATTAAACATGATGATAGCTTGATATGAAAATAAAAGCATAACAATACATGGCCAAAATAAAGCATATGTATGAATATACAGCCCGAAAGCCAAAATATACACTACGTGTGTGCCAGGAACTAGTGTCACGAGTGTCACGGGCAACTAGCAAAATATACAAGATACATATATATACAATTCCACAATCTGGATGAAATGGACGAGGAAAATAACAAAGGAACTCCAGGGTGCTGCTAGGAGGTCGCCAGGAAGAGCAGCTCACCGTGAAGTCTTATCACACAAATCAGTACCCAGCACCGGCCTGATAATCTGATGTACCAGCCACCGGACATGTACAATCAAGTACAGAAGAAGAAGAAGTGCAACATGAGTACATAATAAATAAGTACCCAGTGAGTATCCCGTCTAAACTCGAAGGAGTAGTGACGAGAGGTCGACTAGATACTCGCTAAGGTCCAGCAATATAATATAAAAAGAGATATATTGCTAAAGCAGTAGGCATGTGAAGCAGAAATAACCAAGTACATAAGCAAATAATGTAATCCAAGTAGCAACTAAAACAGAACTGCAAGGGCCAAACCTCCATTTACACAATACCTGTCAATCCCACTATGTGCGACTCAGACTAAAGTGACAATACAATACCAAAACAAGACAACCGGCCGGAGTCATAGGGGTGGTCATAAGGACTGAGGTCATAAGCTACCCATGATCGCGAATCATACTTGCAACTCGTGTGTTGACTCAAAAATGATAAGCTCCCCACGATCGCAAATCTTACTTGCGACTCGTGTGCTGACTCGATAATGATAAGCTCCCCACGATCGTGAATCTTACCTGCAAATCGGGGTGCTGACACGATAATGATAAGCTACCCACGATCGTGAATCTTACCTGTGACTCGTGTGCTTACTCGATATTTATAAGCTACCCACGATCGCAAATCTTACCTACGACTCGTGTGCTAGCTCAATAATGATAAGCTCCCCACGATCGCGAATCTTACCTGCGACTCGTGTGCTGACTCGGTAATGATAAGTTACCCACGATCACGAATCTTGCATGCAACTCGTGTGCTGACTCGATAATGATAATATCCCCACGATCGCGAATCTTACATGCGACTCGTGTGCTGACTCGATAATGATAAGCTACCCACGATCGCGAATCTTTCATGTGACTCGTGTGCTGACTCGATAATGATAAGCTACACACGATCGCGAATCTTACCTGCGACTCGTGTGATGACTCGATAATGATAAGCTACCCACGATCGCGAATCTTACCTGCGGCTCGTGTGCTGACTCGATAATGATAAATGCATATTCATAAATATAGGTTTATGTGCGTACCGACTCAACGGTGAACCCAACAGGACCGTGCCAATACCTCTGTAGCCAACCGGGATTGAATTCATAATATTTCACCTTTCCATGTCATCTCAACAACAATCACAACTTACATTACATACAAGGTACAAATAAGGCACATAAAGGCATGCTCGTGAGTCCTAAAGCTACCCGACATAGCAATATAGTGTCTACGTACGGACTCTCATCACTTGGTACGTACACGGCCCCCACAACATGTATACTTAACAAATAAGGAACTTATGGGACATTTCCCCCTTACGAGGTTGAAAAGGAGACTCACCTCGTGACGAAATCACCCCTCGGATCAAAGATGCGCCCGAATCTCCAAAATCTACCCTCGACGGCTCGTAACTAGCCAAATATAGCGTAATTGAATCGATTTAAGTTCAAAGAATAAGAATCAACCAATAAACCCAAAATTAGGCATTTATGAAAGATTTTGGAATTTCGATCCCGGGCCCACACGTTCGGATTTCAAGAATTCTCGAAGGAATCACTTACCCGAACCCTAAGGATCATAATTATGTGATTTATACTTGAATTCATAACAAGATTTGAATAGCTCACCAAATTCCAAAAAAATAATCCTATTTACTACCCCAAATCTAGGTGTTACTAAGATTTACTAGTTAATTCCCTTGTTAATTCACATATTAGACTAGACAAACGGAGTGAAATAACTCACCTTTGGTGGACTTGGTCGTGGGAAGGTTTTCCCAAAGCTTGAGAGCTCTTTAATGGAGGTTGAGTGAGAAAATATGAAGGAAATCCGTGTTTTGACATTTAAATATAGGCTTCCTACAGGGGTTTCCGCACCTACGACCCTGGGACTGCACCTGCGGTCCCCCACTTGCGAGGAAATGGCCGCACCTGCGGAAAATGGCGGGGGGAGCTGAGTTCGCACCGGCGGAGTTGGTGGCCGCACCTGCGGTCCCGCTCCTGCAGAAAAATGGTCCGCACCTGCGAGACCGGAGGACTGTCCCGCACCTGCGGCTGGGAAACCGCACCTGCGGTCACACCAGCTACAACTGCACCAACATTGTTTTTGCTGGTTTTAGGCCTCGTGCGAGGTCTGGGAGGCACCTGGGTCCACCCGAGCCCCCGTCCAAATATACCAACAAGTCCCAAATCAGTATACGGACTTGCTCGAGCCTAAGAAACACTCAAAACAAACCTAAAACTTAAAATCACATCCAAAAACCCCTGAATTCATAACTTAAGACTTTCAAACTCTAGATTTCTATAATGATGCGTCAAACCAACCTATACAACTCGGAATGACTTTAAATTTTGCAGACAAGTCATAAATGACTATACAGAACTATTCCCGGAATTCCGTTCGGACCTCGATAGCATAAAATCACGTCCCAACCCAAATTTCAAACATAAGGAAATCCTAATTTCCATTTCGAGCGCTGAAATGCTATCGGGTCATCGAAAACCCAATCCGAACATAAGCCAAGTCCGAAATCATCATTCGGAGCTACAGGAGTTGTCAGAACTTGATTCTAAGGTCGTTTGCTCAAAATGTTGACCGAAGTCAAACTTGGCCAAATAGGCCAACCTTAAAGAATCAGGTGTTCCTAAATCACTCAAATTATTCCCGAATCCTGAACCACCCGTCTCTGCAAGTCATAAAGCACAAATAGACGCTATGGAAGGTTTCATTTATTGGAACGGGATCCTAAGACGCAAAACAACCAGTCGGGTCGTTACATTCTCCCCCAATTAAATAAACGTTCGTCCTCAAACGGGTCTAGAATCGTACCTGGAGTGCTGAATAGCTGTGGATATCTGCTCCGCATGTCCTCCTCGGACTCCCAAGTCGCCTCCTCAATTGGTTGGCCCTTCCACTAGACCTTAACTGCAGAAATTGTCTTGGACCTCAACTGGCGGTCCTGTCTGTCAATAATAGCTACTGGCTCCTCCTCGTAGCCCAACTTCTCATCTAACTGAATCGTGTTGTAATCAACTACGTGAGATAAGTCGGCGTGATACCTCCGAAGCATAGATACATGGAAAACCGGATGAACTCCTGATAAGTCTGGAGGTAGAGAAAGCTCATAAGCGACCTCTCCGACTCGCCTAAACACCTCGAATGGGCCTATAAACCTGGGGCTCAACTTGCCCTTCCTCCCGAACCTCATGATACCCTTCATCGGTGAAACCTTCAGCATAACATTATCTCCCTCCATAAATGCTACATCACGCGCCCGTTGATCTGCGTAACTTTTCTGTCTGGACTGAGCTGTGCGGAGTCTCTCCTGAATGATCTTCACCCTATCCAAAGCATCTCTTACCAGATTTGTGCCATATAACTTGGCCTCTGGTGCTCGTACTTGACCTGCTGACAATTGAGACACCTATCCACATACCGCACTATATCGTTCTTAATCCGCCTCCACCAGTAATGCTGCTTCAAATCATGATACATCTTTGTCGCTCCTGGATGAACAAAAAATCGAGAACTGTGCCCCTCTGCTAGAATCCTCTTCCTCAGGCCATCAATATCAGGAACACACAATCGACCTTGGAGTCTCAGTACACCATCCTCGCCCAAGGTAACCTCCCTGGCCCTACCTTGGACCACAGTATCCTGAAGCTCTACAATACATGGATCATAAAATTGTCGGGCCTTAATCTCACCCAACAATGAAGACTGAGCACCTACATGAGCCAAAACTCGACAAGGCTCCGAAAGGTCCAATCTCACAAGGCGATTGGCCAAGTACTGAATGTCCAAGGCTAAAGGTCTCTCCTCAGCTGCAATGTAGGCCAAGCTACCATACTCGCTGCCCTCCTGCTCAAAGCATCTGCTACTACATTCGTCTTGCCCGGGTGATCCAAATAGTGAGATCATAGTCTTTTAACAACTCAATCAATCTCCGTTGCCCTAGATTAAGGTCCCTCTGTTTAAACAAATGTTGCAAAATGCGGTGGTCGGTGTAGACCTCACATGAAACACCATACAAATAGTGCCGCCAAATCTTCAAAGCATGAACAATCGCCGCCAACCCTAAGTCGTGCCCAGGATAATTCTTTTCATGAACCTTCAGCTGGCGCGAAGCATAAGCAATAACCCTGCCATCGTGCATCAACACACATCTCAACCTGATGCGTGAAGCGTTGCAATATACAGTATACATCCCACACTTAGAAGGTAATGATAGAACTGGTGCTGAGGTCAATGCTGACTTGAGCTTCTGAAAGCTCGCCTCACACTCGTCGAACGACCGAAACGGGGCATTCTTCTGAGTCAATCTAGTCAATGGAGCTGCAATAGAAGAGAATCCTCCACAAACGATAATAGCCTGCTAAACCTAAAAAACTCCTGATCTATGAAGCTGAAGTAGGACGCAACCAACTCTGAATGGCCTCAATCTTCTGCGGATCAACCTTGATACCCTCTCTGGATACCACATGCCCAAAGAATGCCACAGATTCTAACCAAAATTCGCATTTGGAGAACTTAGCATATAGCTTCTGCTCTCGTAAGATCTGAAGCAAAACTCTCAAATGTTGCTCGTGCTCACCAAGGCTCCGTGAGTAGATCAATATATCATCAACCAAAACAATAATGAAGGAGTCGATAAACGACCTGAACACCCTATTCATTAAGACCATAAATGTTGATGGGGCATTAGTCAAGCTGAAGGACATCACTAGAAACTCATAATGGCCATATCTGGTGCGAAATGCAGTCTTTGGAACATCAGAAGCCTGAATCTTCAACTAGTGATAACCCGATCTCAGATCAATCTTAGAAAACACCCGAGCACCCTGTAACTGGTCAAGCAAATCATTAATACGTGGCAAAGGATACTTGTTCTTGATGGTCACCTTATTCAACTAACGATAGTCAATGCACATCCGCATAGACCCATCCTTATTCTTCACAAATAACACCGGAGCACCCCACGGTGACAAACTCGCCCTGATGAACCCCTTGGTCAACTACTCCTCAAGCTGCTCTTTGAACTCCTTTAGCTCCTTAGGAGCCATACGATAAGGGGAAATGGAAATAGGCTGAGTATCTGGAGCCAAATCAATACAGAAGTCTATATCTCGATCTGGAGGCATGCCTGCAAGATCTAAAGGGAACACATCTGGAAACTCTCGAACATCCGGCACTGAATCAATGGTAGGAGACTCGGCGGTGGTGTCCCGCAGAAAAGCAAGGTAAGCTAAGCAACCCTTCTCGACCATGTCTCGAGCCTTTATATAGGAAATGACCCGATTGAATGCACTAACTGAAGAACCCCCTCCATTCTAACCTCGGCGACTCAGGCATGGCTAATGTTACTGTCTAGGCATGGCAATCCAACACAGTGAGATAAGGAGATAGCCAATCCATGCCCAAAATAATCTCGAAATCAACCATATCGAGCAATAACAGGTCGGCTCTGATCTCAAGCCCACATAAGGTAATAACACAAGATCGGTAGACCCGGTCTACTACCACAGAATCGCCCACAAGAGTGGACACATACAATGGAGAACCCTAGGACTCACGAGGAACATCCAGAAAATGAGCAAATAATGCGGAAACATATGAGTATGTAGACCCTAGATCAAATAACACTGAAGCCTCCCTACCATAGACTGGAATAATACCTGTAATCACGGCGTCTTAAGCCACTACGTCTGATTCGGCCAGAGTAGCATAGAATCTGGCTGTAGCACCTAAAGACTGAGCTCCCCAGAACGAGTTGGAGCTGACAGACCCCCTCCAGACTAGCCTCTCCCTCTAGGACGGCCCCTACCAACCTGACCCTCACCCCTAGGTGGACGAACTGCTAGTGCTGAAATCATAGCCTGGTGACTCTGCTGCACGGCCTTGCCCCGATAGTGGGAGCAATCCCTGCTCACGTGGCCTAAGTCCCCAGACACGTAGCATCTCAAACGTGACATATTTTGTTGTCCTTGGAGTAAGAGTCCCGAATGGCTGGAGTGCGATGAGAGTCATATGACAGAGCACTGAAATAGGAACCGAAGGATCTCTGACGAGTGGAGTAACCACTGGATGAACTGTGGATAGCTGGAGGACGGTAGGAGTGCTCTGGCATGGCGCTGAATTGAGGCCTCGCCGGAACACCCCTGGGAGGTGGTGGAGGTGTTGTATATGAAGGCCTACTGAACTGATCGCCTCCAAACTGACCCCTGCCCCTAGATGGAGCGCCCCTGAAGTCACCTGAGAATCTGGCCCTCTTGGCCTGTTGATCCTGCTATCCCTGCAGACCGTACTCCCTGCTCCTCAATCGGTAACCCTCAATTCGTTGAGTTATCTCGACTACAAGCTGGTACGGGGTACCCATATCTACCTCTCTGGACATAGAGGTCCTGATACCTTGGTGTAAGCCTGCCACGAACCGCCGCACCCTCTCGGCATCCGTGGGAAATATCATGAGAGCATGGCGGGATAACTCTAAAAATCTCGCCTCATAATCAGTCACGGACATATACCCTTGCTCTAACCGCTCAAACTAACCCCGAAGCTCCTCTCTCTCAGAAGGTGGAATGTATTTGTCTAGAAATAGCTGAGTAAACTGACTCCACGTGACAGGAGAAGAATCCGCTGGCCTGCTAAAAACATATGACTGCCACCAGCGGCGAGCTCGACCCTCAAGCTGAAATGTTGTGAAGTCTACCCCATGCAACTTCAATATCCTCATGTTGTGCAGTATGTCCATGCACCTGTCAATGAAATCCTAGGCATCCTCGCCCCCATCACCCCCGAAAACTAGAGGGCGAAGCTGAGTCCATCTATCTAGCATCTTTTGTTGGCCGCCCTCTGCAACTGGCCTAGGATCTGACTGTGCTACTATAGGCTGAACTCTACCCACGGGCGGTGTACCTAGAGTCTAATGTGTTGCTGCCTATCTGGCGGCCTGAGCGGTAGGGCTCTGAACTCCCCCACCCACCTGGGAAGTGGCAGGATCTGCTGGAAGTACGCCTGATTGGGACATGGTGTCCATGAATCTCAACATGCGGCTCATGACCTCTTGGAAGCCTGGCGCTGTCATAAAGTCCGCTGGAGCAGGAGCAATGGAGGTAACTCATCCCGCTCCTCAATAATAGGGTCCTCAAGTGGTGAAACTGGTACAACTCTGGGACGCCCTCGTCCCCTATCTCGAGCAGGTTCCCTACCCCTGCCCCTGCCACGGCCTCGAGAGGCGGAGGTAGCAACCTCTCCCAAATCAGGAACATGAGAAGCACGCGTCCTCAACATCTGTGAGAGAGTAGAAGATCAAATTTGAGTAGAAGATCAAATTTGAGTACATCATCGGTTGCAAGATAGGATATGAACAAAAGGAGTTTCTTAACACCCTATAGCCTCCTGAAGATAAGTACAAACGTCTCCGTACCGATCCGCAAGACTCTACTGGGTCTGCCCGTGACTCGTGAGACTACGTGAACCTAAGGCTCTAATACCACCTTGTCACGACCCCAAATCCTAATTTAGGTCGTGATGGCGCCTAACACCGGGGTTAGGCAAGCCAACATGAATTACACTAGGTGTTACCCTTCCTATTTGATTAAACAAGTCAATATTTACAAGTTTCAGACAATTAAACATGATGATAGCTTGATATGAAAACAAAATCATAACAATACATGGGCAACTAAAGCATATGTATGAATATACAACCCGAAACCCAAAATATACACTACGTGTGTGCCAGGAACTAGTGTCACGAGTGTCACAGGCAACTAGCGGAATATACAAGATACATATATATACAATTCCACAGTCTCAATGAAATGGACGGGGAAAAGAACAAAGGAACTCCAGGGTGCTGCTAGGAGGTTGCCTGGAAGAGCAGCTCACCGTGAAGTCTAATCACACAAATCAGTACCCAGCACCGACCTGATAATCAAATGTACCAGCCACCAGACCTGTACAATCAAGTACACAAGAAGAAGAAGTGCAACATGAGTACATAAATAAATATGTACCCAGTGAGTATCCTGTCTAAACTCGAAGAAGTAGTGACGAGAGGTCGACTAGATACTCTCTAAGGTCCAGCACAAAAATATCAAAAGAGATATGGCTAAAGCAATAGGCATGTGAAGCAGAAATCAACAACTACATAAGCAAATAATGTAATCCAAGTAGCAACTGAAAATGAGCTGCATGGGCAAAAACCTCCATTTACACAATACCTTTCAATCCCACTATGTGCGACTCAGACTCAAGCGGAAATACAAAACCAGAACAAGACAACCAGTCAGAGTCATAGGGGTGGTCATAAGGACTGAGGTCATAAGCTACCCACGATCGCGAATCATACATGCGACTCGTGTGCTGACTCGAAAATGATAAGCTCCCCACGATCGCGAATCTTACCTGCGACTCGTGTGCTGACTCGATAATGATAAGCTCCCCACGATCGTGAATCTTACCTGCAACTCATGTGCTGAATCGATAATGATAAGCTACCCACGATCGCGAATCTTACCTACGACTCATGTGCTGACTCGATAATGATAAGCTACCCACGATCACGAATCTTACATGCGACTCGTGTGCTGACTCGATAATTATTACCTCCCCACGATCGCGAATCTTACCTGCGACTCGTGTGCTGACTCGATAATGATAAACTACCCACGATCGCGAATTTTACCTGCGACTCGTGTGCTGACCCGATAATTATAAGCTACCCACAATCGCAAATCTTACCTGTAACTCGTGTTCCGACTCGATAGTGATAAATGCATATTCATATATATAGGTTTATGTGTGTACCGAGTCAACGCTGAACCCAACAGGACCGTGCCAATACCACTGTAGCCAACCGGGATTGAATTCATAATATTTCACCTTTCCATGTCATCTCAACAACAATCACAACTTACATTACATACAAAGTACAAGTAAGGCACATAAAGGCATGCTCGTGAGTCCTAAAGCTACCCGGCATAGCAATATAGCCGCCACGTACGGACTCTCATCACTTGGTACGTACGTGGCCCCCACAACATGTATACTTAACAAATAAGGAACCTATGGGGACATTTCCCCCTTACGAGGTTGGAAAGGAGACTCACCTCGTGACGAAATCACACATCGGATCAAGGATGCGCCCGAATCTTCGGGGGAGCTGGGTTAGCACTGGCGGAGTTGGGGGCCACACCTGCGGAAAAATAATCCGCACCTGCGGAAGTTGCGCACCAGCGAGGCTGGGACCGCAGGAGCAGTCCCACACCTGCGGCTGGGCAACCGCACCTGCGGTCACACTAGCTACAGCTGCACCAGCAGTGTTTTTAGCTGGTTTTTGGCCTCGTGCGGGTTTCGGGAGGCACCTGGGTCCACCCGAGCCCCTGTCCAAATATACCAACAAGTCCCAAATCATTGCACGGACTTGCTGGAGCCCACAGAACACTCAAAACAACGCTAAAACTCAATATCACATCACAATACCGCTGAATTCATAACTTACGACTTTCAAACTCTAGATTTCTATAATGATGTGTCGAACCAACCTATACAGCTCAGAATGACTTCAAATTTTGCAGACAAGTCATAAATGACCATACGGAACTATTCCAGTAAACCTCGATTGCATAAAATCACGTCCCAAACCAAATTTCAAACATAAGGAAATCTTGATTTCCATTTCTGGCGCCAAAATGCTCCCGGGTCATCGAAAACCCGAGCTGAACATACGCCCAAGTCTGCAATCATCATTCAGAGCTACTGGAGCTGTCAGAACTCGATTCCGAGGTCGTTTGCTCAAAATGTTGACCGAAGTCAAACTTGGCCAAATAGGCCAACCTTAGAGAAACCAGGTGTTCCTAAATCACTCAAACCATTCCTGAACCACCTGTCCCCGCAAGTCATAAAGCACGAATAGCCGCTATGGAAGGTTTCATTTAGGGGAACGGGATCCTAATACGAAAAATGACCGGTCAGGTCGTTACAGTAAAACTAGGGATATGTAGGCAACTCGGAAACCAGGGTGCGGCCTAAATCTCTTCAAACCGTTTCGCTCGGTCAATATTGGGCATCATATCTTACCCGAAAACTCTTTCATCCTTCTCGGGTAAATAAGGGCAAATGTTGATATCTAATTTTTACTCAATTTTTTTTTAACTTGCATACATGCCGTCAAAATAAATTTTTATAATGATTGGTATTTTCCTATAATTTTTCAAAATTTCTATTAATTTATTATAATTTATCCACTATTTTATCTCCAATAATTAATTATAAATTTGCATTACAAATGAGTTCAAAATATTTCTTGGCTTAATATATAATTCTTTGGTCCTACTATGATTTAATTATTCCAAATTGGCATTATTTGGTTATAATTGCAATAACTTGGCAATTATAGCCCAACTATATATTTTGTGCTATTTTGACCTGATAATCAGTCATTTTATATTTTAACACTAATTAATCACTTTAAATTCGTCTATTTATCATAAATTCTATTTTATATAATTATTGACCATTTTAATTAATTATCTCATATATTTTTATGGGTATTTAACATTTAGCCATTTTTTATTTTCAATTACATCCTCATTAATCCGAACCCCTTAACCCAATTAATACCCATCCCAATCCTCAACTATACCCGACCCGACCCCCGTTTGATCTGGGTCGTTGATTTGAAAATGGCCCAGATCAACAATTACCATATTAACACATAAAGACTGTCCCCTCCGTTCACCCACCCCCCCCACTCGTTACCCAACCTTCTCTCTCTCTCTCTCTCTAAGACTCTCTCTAGAACCTTCCCCCCCCCTTTTTTTGAGCTCTGTCTCTCCATCTCTGACCACCTCCCTTGCCGGAAACTATGGGGTTCTCACCTCTCCTCAACCCTATGGCTCTGCCTTTCATGTGTGTGTCACCGATGGAGGATTTCAAACGACCCTGAGGCAATACACTCCTGTCTTCGGTCTCATGCCATATTTTCGGCCTCCTATGGTCGTTCGAGTAAAGTCCTTGCATTTTTCGGCCAAACGCCGGTAATATCTAAGCCTCTTCTCTTTTTTGGGTTTTCTTTGAAACCCTAGCTTTAATCGTCCGATCTTTTAAACCTGTGACGGATCTATGTCTATTCTGAGGTTTTCACCTGTTTTCTCTCAAAATCCTTGGTTTTCAAATGATTCTTCATCTTAGAAACTAGGGTTTCTTAATCTTTTTTTTAGAACTCTTTACCTTCTGATTTTAGTACTAATCTATGACTTCCAGTATGTTTTGAACGTTGTTTCTTAAGTCTCCTCCTTTACCCTAATTATGAGGATGAAACCCCAATTCTTATGGTTTATGTTCGTATTATTTGCTATGTTTTCTTATATGTATGTTCTTCTAGATTTTCCCTGAGTTCTACACTTCTCGATTTAATTTTGTTGTTAGGGTTTCAACTTTCAACTGTTTGTATGATTTATTGCTTAGGGTTTCTCTAATTTTTTGTAACGACCCAGCAGGTCATTTTGCGTATCAGGGTCCTTTTTCCTTAAATGGAAACTTCCATAGCGGCTATTCGTGCTTTATGACTCGCGTGAGCGGGTGGTCCGGGATTTTGGAATGATTTGGATGGTTTAGGAACACTTGGTTCCTTAAGGATGGCCTATTTGGCCAAGTTTGACTTCGGTTAACATTTTGAGCAAACAACCTCGGAATCGAGTTTTGACAGCTCCACTAGCTCCGTATGATGATTTCGGACTTGGGCGTATGTTCGGCTCGGGTTTCTGATGACCCGGAGGCATTTCAACGCCCGAAATGGAAATCAGGATTTCCTTATGTTTAGAATTTTGTATGGAACGGGACTTCATGCTATCGAGGTCCGAATGGAATTCGGAGACGGAAAATAGTTCCGAATAGTCATTTATGACTTGTCTGCAAAATTTGGGGTCATTCCGAGTAGTATAGACCCGTCCGGCGTAATATAGCGAATTCTAGAATTCTTAAGTTGTTAAGTTTGAATAATTTGGTTTTGAGATTGAATTTCGAGTTCCGTTGTTGCTTTTCATGTTTCGGAAGTTCGAGCGAGTCTGTATCATGAATACAGACTTGACGGTGCTTTTGGACGAGGTCCCGAGGGGCTCGGGGGTGTTTTAGACGCCCGGGAGCTAAGTTGGGAAAACCAAAAATTTCTCTATCTGGTTTCCTCCTCTGCGATCGCAGAAGGTGGGTTGCGATCGCGGAGAAGGGTTTTGCTGGGCTGCTAATTGTTCTCTGCGATCGCAGCCTTCCCTTTGCGATCACATAGGTCCGGGCCCCAAAGCTTCGCGATCGCAGCCCTTTCAAGCGATTGCATTGAGTCACAGGTGGGCCGGGTGAAATTGTTCATCGCGATCGCAGGACCTCTGCCGCGATCGTAGAGGTCAGACCAGATGGTCTTCGCGATCGCAGGACCTCTGATGCGATCGCAGAGGTCAGTCCGGTTGCCCTTCGCGATCGCAGGCCTAGTGTCGCGATCGTAGTTAAGCTTTGCCTAGGCAGTATTTAAATGCCCAATTGCGGGTTATCTTCTTCATTTTCAATACCCAACCTCCATTAAAGCTCCTCAAAGCTAGGGAAAAGCTGTCCAAGGTCAAGTTCCTCAAGGTTAGTGTAATTCTCTCTCTAAATTCATGGATTTAATATGGAAATCTAACTAGTTATCTATTAAAATATCAAAAATCATGAAATTTGGTAGAAAATTCTAGGGCTTTGATAATTAGTGAATTATCCCTTTTTATCCATGAATTCCTAAATAAATTATGTATTTACGATCCTTGGACTTTGGGTAATTCATTCCTTTGAGAATTGTAAAAATCCGAACACGTGGGCCCGGGGTCGAAATTTCAAAAACCTTCAAGAATACTATATTTTTGGATTTCGTGTTAATTCTTATTCTTGGAGCATAAATTGATTTAATTATACAATGTTTGGCTAGCTGTGAGCCGTCGAGCGTAGTTTCAAAATTTCGGCCACATCTTTTGATCTAGTCCTTGGTCCGAGGAGTGCTTTTATCGAGGTGAGTCTCTTTTCTAACCTCGTAAGAGGGAATTTGTCGCTCTAGGTAACCTTGTTTTCTATGTGATCTTGTTTGGGGGATACGTACACACCGAGTGACGAGAGTCCGTACGTAGTGGCTATAACTGCTTCGTCCGGGTAGCTAGGACACAACATGCTCATTGTTTTCCCTTGTTGTAGCATAGAAATGACTTGTATACTTGTGTGATTGGTATTGTTGTCTTTGAACATTGTGATACTTGGCTTGATTTAAGTGTGATAAGAGAATCACGGCAGAGTGATGATTGATTATATTATGGGATCGGGCCGTACGCCACGGCAGAGTGATGATTGATTATATTATGGGATCGGGTCGTACGCCACGNNTGGGCCGTATGCCACGGTGAGATTGAGACTACCAGGGTGGGATCGGGCCGTACGCCATGGCGAGATTGAGACTACCAGGGTGGGATCGGGCCGTACGCCATGGCGAGATTGAGACTACCAGGGTGGGATTGGGCCGTACGCCACGACGAGATTGAGACTACTAGAGTGGGATCGGGTCGTACGCCACGGCGAGATTGAGACTACCAGGGTGGGATCTCGCCGTACGCCACGGCGGATATCAAACTTGTTTGATTTGAGATTGTTATTTTATGCCGGATATTGATGTACTTGATTATTTGTTTTACTTGCCTACAGTTTTCTTTACATCCTGCTTACTTTACGACTGTTGGACCTTAGTGAGTATCGAGTCGACCTCTCGTCACTACTTCTTCGAGATTAGACGGGATACTCACTGGGTACATATTTATATATATGTACTCATGCTGCACTTTCTTTCCTTTTCTGTACTTGACTGTACAGGTCCAGAGGCTGGTCCATCTGATTTTCAGGCCAGTGCAAGATATTGATAGTGTGGTCATACTTCACGGTGAGCTGCTTTCCTTGCGACTTCCTAGCAGCACCCTGGAGTTTCTTTTGTTATGCTCTCTGTTTATTTCATTCAGATTGGGACCCTGTATATGTTGTAGTCATTGTATATTCAGTAGTTGCCCGTGACACTAGTTCCTGGCACACACGCGGTATATATTTTTNAACTGGTAACCATTGACTCGTTTGATCGAATGGGAAGGTAATCACTTAGTGAAAATTATATCGGCTTGCCTAACCCCGCCGTTGGGCGCCATCGCGACCCGGATTAGGATTTGGGTCGTGACAACGTGGTATCAGAGCCTTAGGTTCACGTAGTCTCACGAGTTAGTAGAGCCTTGCGGATCGTACAGAGACGTCTGTACTTATCTTCAAGAGGCTATAGGGCGTTAAGAAACTCCTTTTGTTCATATCCTATCGTGCAATCGGTGATGTACTAAAACTTGTTCTTCTACTCTCTCACAGATGGTGAGGACGCGTGCTTCACATGTTCCTGATCCAGGGGAGCCAGCTATCCCCGCTTCTCGAGGCCACGGTAGGGGCAGAGGTAGGGCTCCTGTTCGTAGTAGGGGGCGAGGGCGTCCCAAAGATGTACCAGTTGCACCGATTAGGGATCCTTATGTTGAGGAGCAGGATAAGCTTCCTCCAGTAGTTCCACCACCATCTAAGTTTATGACGGCGCCGGGCTTCCAGGAGGTCATGGGACGTATGCTAAGGTTCATGGACACTATGTCCCAGGTAGGGGTACTTCCATCAGATCTTGCTACTTCCCAGGCAGGGGGGGGGGGAGTTCAAACCCCTACCGCTAAGGCTACAGGACCAGCAGCAGCAGTACATCGTACTCCAGATATTCCACCAGTGATCGCGGTTCAGCCTGGGGTGGCAGCCTCGGAGCCCAGGCCAATTGCAGAGATAGACAAGCAGAAGCTGCTGGGTAGATGCACCCAGCTTCGCCCTCCGACCTTCGGGGGTGTGCAGGGAGAGGATGGACATGATTTTATCGAGAGGTGCAGGGACAGACTGCAAAACATGAGGATATTAGAGTCACATGGGGTAGACTTCACGACATTTCAGCTTGAGGGTAGAGCTCGCCGCTGGTGGCAGTCTTATGTACTCAGTAGACCAGTAGGGTCTCCACCGGTTACGTGGGAGCAGTTTATTCAGTTATTTTTGGACAGATACATTCCACCATCTAAGAGGAAGGATCTTTGGGTCAGTTTGAGAGGTTAGAGAAGGGGCAGATGTCCGTGTCAGATTATGAGGCCAGTTTCTCAGAGTTGTCTCGCCATGCTTTCATGATATTTCCCACAGATGCTAAGAGGGTTCGACGGTTTGTGGCAGGCTTACATCCGGGTATCAGGACTTCTATGGCTAGAGAGGTGGAGATGGGTACCCAATATCAGCTTGTAGTCGAGATAGCTCTACGTATCAAGGGTTACCATGCGAGGAGTAGAGAGCATGGTCAGCAGGGTCAGCAAGACAAGAGGCCCAGGTTCACAAGTGACTTCAGAGGGGCTCCAGCTAGGGCCAGGGGTCAGTACGGAGGTGTCCAGTTCAGCAGGCCTTCCTATTCGGCACCTCCTAGGGTTGTTCCAGTCATGCCCGAGTTTAGCGCCATGCCAGAGCGCTCTTATCATCCTCCAGCCATCCAGAGTGCACCCAACAGTTATTCTAGCTATCAGAGATCCTTCAAGGTTTCTTCGATTGTGGGGATCTGAGTCACGCATGGAGGTTTTGTCCCAGGTATCGGGGCAAGGCCGTGTAGCAGAGTGATGAGTGGTGATTTTACCACTCATTTTAGCCTTTTCTCATTAGATTTTGTATTGTTAAATGATAATTTGAGGTCGTTTTTAGTGTATAATTGCTCAATTTTAAGGGAAATGATGCTATGAAGGTTGGTGTTGAATTGGACTGAAAGTTGGACAAAAAGCGGTGAAAATGTGCATAAAGGCTTCAGTGATTCCGCACCTGCGAATTTTTGGACGCAAGAGCGACCTCGCGCCTGCGAGGAATTTTCGCCCCTGCAAAGATGGCCCAGCCACACAAAACTCGCACCTGCGGTGTTTTTACGCACCTGCGAAACCGCAAGTGCGACCAAATGTACGCAATTGCGATGGAACTCAAACCAGCTTATTTCGCACCTGCGATGGAATTCACGCACCTTCAGAACCGCAGGTGCGACCAAACATCCGCCCCTGCGGAAAAGTAACACAACTCAAATCCCGCACCTGTGAGAAATATTCCGCCCCTACGGAACCGTACCTGCGATGAATCTTCCGCAGGTGCGGTAGTCGGGCATCAGATGTGGACAAAGGTGTAAAATCACATTTTCCAACTCCAACTTTTATATACTCAACCTAGTAGCCATAAAAGAAAGACATCTAGGGCTTGTTGGCAGAAACATAATATTGGGGATAGTTTTTGAGCTTTGTAAATATATTTTGAGTAGAGGACAAATATTGATTTGTGGGTTTGCACACACACATGGGATTTGTGGATTTCGACATTGTGGTGAAGTTT